>JBAIAA010001346.1:0-64230 GCA_037893245.1 Crossaster papposus
AATTCATTTCTCCAGTAAGTGGTGGCGAGCTGTACCAAACCCTGAGATGTGAGAGATCTTATCGCGGTCGTAAATCAGGAGGCCTCCATGCCTTTACCACTGGTCATCCAGGGTCGCTAATTGGTCAGTGAATACCCTGTGGGGTATTAGCGGGCTGTTCAAACTCCCTGTGTCTTATTTCTCCATGCTATTATTATTGATATTCTCAGACTCATTAACGACCAAGAAGACAAATTCTTAAGTTAATGCCACAGCCTGAGATAACGTTTTATTCGTCCCGATACCAAATTATGGGCATACCGGTAAATTATCAGTAAAGTTAATGGCAACACCAGGCCCGACTAGAAATGGGGCAACACCAGGCCCGACCAGTATGGGCAATACCACGCCCAAAAGCTATGTACATAAGCCAACGTGGATTAACATACGACACGGTAGCTTTCCATGCCCACCAGTATTACGTTCAGTCGGGAAAACATAGCCTCAGAATACTTTTGAGCGCTATGGCAACCAAATAAATTTGCATAACAATCAGACCTAAAACCCCAGTCCCACTGAAGCCGGATATGCTACGGATCACCTCGAATCACCTCGAATGGCCCCGGATGAAACAGACGTTTGATCCGGGGTGGTCTGGGAAGGCAATAAAAAAAAAGTGACATGTTCCCCGATCCCACTACGGTTCTACTACGGTTTGACTACGGTTCTGCCAAGGATGGGCCCGGATCATCCTGGTTCAAGCCTGTTTTTCCCCCATGACCCCGGATGGTCACGGATTCACTACGGTTCTGCCACGGTTTCACTATGGATGCGCAACGTACGGCTCATTCCGGATGTTCCAACGGTTCACGGATGACCCTGGATACACTCCGGTTCATCCGGGAAAAACCGTAGTGAATCCGTGGTGACACCGTAGTGAATTCGTTGTGATCCGTAGTGTATCTGGGGTCATCCGTAGTGGAACCGTAGTAGGACCATGTGTGAACCAACTCCCGTTTCATCCCGGATAAACACGGTTACACTACGGACGGTTACGCTACAGTTTATCCCGGATACACGGTCATCATCACGGTCGCACTACGGTTTCACTATGGTTCTCCGCCGCCCCCTCTGCCTTCCCGGATGGCCCCGGAACACCCCGGATGCTAGATGTTGATCCGGGGCAACGCTCGACTTCCCGGACGACGAATGTCCCCGGATGGTCCCAGATGGCTTCAGATGGTCCCGGATTGGCTATGGTTCATCACGGTTTGACTACGGTTCCACTCTCGGATGACCCCGGATATGAACCGTAGTGCATCCGGGGTGATCCGTAGCGTATCCGGCTTTCGGTGGGACTAGGGCTTTAACCTGAAGTGAATTAAATGCCCCAAAATATGAGAAATTGGAATATTGACCGTACCACCACCCCCCCCCCTCCCCTCCCCCCACTCCCCCCCCACTCCCCCTCCTCCCTCCCCTCCCCCCCCCCCCAAAAAAAAAAAAAAAAATAAAAAAATAAACTGGTTTATCCATGTCTGATGTCATGAGCAAATTAAAGCTGGATTATTCAACTTTCAAGCTAATTTGAAAAGAATTTTCAAGAATCCTTCTTCTTTTATTTTAGGCCTACATCATGCATTTCTAAAGTTCACAAACAATTATTGTCCATATTATTGGTTCGATCGCTTCACGCTGTGCTGTGTGCGCAATTCTGATTGTATTCTTTGTTGTTGCAATGTGTTGTTTGCCATTCATACCCGGAAACAATCCAACATGTTAACAATGCCCAAAAAGTTTGTCAAGATTTGCTGTTATTTCACAAAAAATATGTTTCTGTTTGATATAAAAATCAATGAAAGAACGACGAAGACCCAAAGTATTTATATTCTTTAGTAATACTGCTCGTAGTACTCACCATTTTTGTGTCTTTACGCTCGATTTTAACCCACTCTTGTGAACTTAGTTTGGCCAGAAGTACATTCTTTTTATCTTGCGCAAGTTCAGTGAGGGAATTCCCCATTTGAACCAGTTGGAACCAGTTGGAACCGACCCGAAACGGACTTCGGATTGGTTTCGGTTTTGTGAGTTTCGGGTCGGGTCGGATTATGTTGTGAAAAAACCCCGAAATAAATCGAAAATAACCGAAAATAATCCACCGAAACGGGAAATTCACGTGATGTATTCACTTTTTGTACAGCTTCGTCTGAAAGTGATTTTTTTAAATTTTAATAAGCTCCCAACTTCGGGAACTCCAGATAGACACATTAGATCTGCTGCCTGTTGTGCTTCAGAAACATTCAATCCGTTGATATGAACACAAAAGTTCGAATATTGTTTTATTTGTTCTACATGTACATTGTATTTCGATCTGCTTCTCATTCGGAAGCGAAGCCGAAGCTTGTTTGGTATTAAGGTTTCGGGTGAAAACTCCTATGACGTCATTCGATTCCATCTAGCGGGAACATATGTGCGGGAATATTCTTCAGAGAAAAGAAAAAAAAGACCAATAAATAAATGGGAATAAAATAAAAATACATGACGACTTTTTTGTTTTTGAACAAACCCGCGTTATAAATTGGTATTAGGCACTCGGGCTCTGCCATTTTGATCAGGACGTCATTATGTAACTATAATTTACATTGCTGATAAACCCAGTCATTGTTGCGGCACATAGTCTAAATTGATAAATAACTTATCTCAGGTTTCAGATTCCATCAATACTAATTACTAATACATTTTAACCAGTTCGCGCCGGGATTATTTTAACATCACCGAGCCGAGGGGCGTTATTTTTTTTAATGAAACTCGATCCGAAGCGGGTTCAGGCCGATAGTGCCGGGAAGCACACCCACGCATTTCAGGCCTTGCTCGCTGCTGGCAGACATTTCCGAACTTGAACTTGGCGTGTTTATGCGTCATCCGTTTTGAATTTGGGGAAAACTTTGCGTTTATATAAGTCACCCGGCGCGAACTGGTTAAATTTGCAGACCTTTGATTTGCAGTCAACATCAAGTGCATTACAGAAAGCAGGTCGTGGATTCCAGTCCAACCCGAGTCAGTGGTTTTGGGTTTTTTTAAGAATCCTTCGGAACATGTTCATACATTGTAAATACACTGAATGTACATGTATTAACAGGTTTTTATTAATGTTTGCAAATGTTACCTTCAATTTAAGAGCATGTTACATTTATTATTATTGATTCTTTATACCTGAAAACCCCAGAAGAATATCCTGGGGAAAACCCAATCCACACATTGGCCAAGGCTGGATTCGAACTCGGATTACAGCGGTGAAAAGAGAAGAAAGAACCGCTACACCAACCCTACTCCTGTGGAAATAACAGACTCAAACCTACACCCAATCTACTTGTATTACCAAAATTCTTTATTTTCATTTACCACAGTGATTTGATATTTATACCAGTACAAGTAAATCATGTACCAAAACAATAAAACAGGTTCATATACCAGACTTAAAGAACTAAGGAGTCTCTATGACTGTATTATACATTTTTCTTCATATTACATCGACCAAAGGAAAAAGGAATACTTAAAAAAAAAAGTTTCCAATGAAATAAAGACAATCAACATAATGGACAATCACAGAGCAAAATGTGTTGCAAAACAAACGAGAATCGTAATTTAACAAGAGCATGTAAGATTCTTCACTAACAATTGGAATTTGTCCATTTGAAGCATTGTAATCACGCAACTTTAGGTTTATGTATACCATAGTTAATAAAATGAATTCCCTTAAATCTAACAATCGGTTTCGTTTCCCAACAATGTATTGTTAGTATTTGTTTCTTAATTTCTCAAAGCTTCGACAACAATTCATATCTTACTTTTTCTTCGAACCTCGGAGAAAGCCAGAGTTGTAATGAGTCACTGAATTTTGTGACTCAAGTGGAATCGAGTTGAATCATTGACTCGCAGTGACATAAGTTGTGTCATTACAATTCTGGAGAAGGTTTAGTGGCTATAACATTACATTGGTGGGAAGGAACGAAAATCAACCAAGGAAATCACCTTTTAATAGCGGTAACAGTTGTTTTACCAAGTAGCTAAGATTGTTACCATTTCCAATAATGGCAGTCAGGAAATATGAAAACAGCATGCAGGGAGAAATTCTCAATGCACCCTCAAACATTACAAGGTATTCACCATGAAACGCTACGCAAAGAACAGTTTCATCTGCTCGGGACAGGGGGCATCAGGAAGAAAATTTCTCGATATCGGGTCAGAAAATTCCAACGAAATTTTCGGCGTTGACCCACCCACCCTTACGGATATTTTTTTTTGAAAATGATATCCGGATGCCATACCCACCCCTTTTACGGAATATATTTTTTTTCATTTCATTAACTGGAGTTCGGACCCACCCCTTTAACGGGAAATATTTTTTTCATTTCACCAACTCAAGTTCGGACCCACCCCTTTCACGGGATTTCGGATCGGAATTCGACAGGAGATAATTCGTGACGAGATCGAAATTTTCGGAACGACTTTCGAGATCATTCTGAATTTGACCATGGAAATCTGCTCGTTCAGACAGATATAGACGAATCTGTGTCCGTTCACTTTCGCGAACTGCTGCAGCAGTTATTCACTGATAATCATCCCCAGCGCCCGGCGCCAGTCTCAGTCCGCATCCGGTCCTCAGTTCCTCGGAGTCCAGCGTACTATTATCTTCACTTTCGTTTTCAAAGATTCAATGTTTCCGAGTTGGAAAATTCGACAATTACCCGTAAATTACGCCGGTTGTCGCTCTTCATTCAGAATGCGGCGGCCGCATATTAAGAATAGGATCGTCGCCCGACACTGACACCGTGAGAGCAGTCAAAACGGACTTGAAATTGAGAATGCCCGTAAGTTTTTTATTTTTTCTCGATTGAAAATTCGATCACTGACGCTGTCACTGATCACGAAAATTTTAACAAAATGCTTGAAAATGGCGAAAAATGGAGTGAAATATTTTTTTGTAGTTCAAGTCAGGTGTTTTGACCCACCTTTTTTGTTGAAATTTTTGTTTTTCATTCCAAAATCCAGTTAGACCCACCCCTTTTTGCAACATTTTCTGGCGCCAGAAAAGTCTGCCGCGAGGTTAGACCACCCCACCCCACACCTGATATCGATTTTTTTTTTTACTGATGCCCCTTGCTCGGGAGCAAGAGAATATTTTAACCACCCAAAAACCGTCCCTACTACTAGACTATGTGATGATGAGCCCGTTTCACAGTCATTACAACCATATATCTGATTTAAATGAAAATCCCAAATAATTTGGTTGTTTTATATGTATGTAAAGACCAGTTCATACTCTTTCAAATTTTTGACATCAGGCCACATCAGTTTTCGCGTTACCAATTCTCAAAAGTTGAACACATTTCAATTCCGGAGAATTTCGCAGCAAACATTTTATTGGCGGCAAAATCGTATCGTATCGAATAATTTACTATAAATCGCTCTATTAAGTTGTATAACCCTGCTCATGTTAGACGGGGAAAACGAGTTTTGAATTTGATATCATAGACAAATTATATAAATTTTCTTTTCTTTTTGTTGTTATTCCTAAAATTCATGAGACTATTTCATAAGTCTTGTGTGATTTATTTCCTAATTATTTGAAGGGGCCAATAATGATAGTTTCTTTTTAAGAAACTAAAGTGTTATAATTGTGCTACATTATTTGCATTAACAAAACCAATAACAGACGATCGATACCAATAGACAAAGTTGGCCTATGGTCATCTATTCCGAAGAATCGGTATTAAAACACAAGGAAAAACTTACTTTACCAAAATGTAATTTGTACCCAATTACAGGATAAGTTTCAATTTTTTTCAAATTTAAAGAATAGGTAAGTATATGAATAACCCGATGGAGCCTCTTCATTTAGTACCCCCCCCCCCCCCCCCCCCAAAAAAAAATAAAAATAAAATAACCCTACTAAACTGTAAAAAGTAAGCGGGCACGACATTTTTCTGTCAGCACGACCAGCTGAATAATGTACCCCAACCGATTTCTAATGAATAATCACTCTTTTATAAACTACTATAGAAAAAAATATATAATTTGTCTATATCAAATTCAAAACTCGTTTTCCCCGTCCAACATGAGCAGGGTTATACAACTTAATAGGGCGATTTATAGTAAATTATTCGATGCGATACGATTTTGCCGCCAATAAATGTTTGCTGCGAAATTCTCCGGAATTGAAATGTGTTCAACTTTTGAGGCCTGATGTCAAAAATTCGTGTATAAACTACTTTTATAAACTACTATAGAAAAAAAATAGTACAATGATTTAGTTAAATTTAGTTAACAATCTTGAAATTACAACCTACAAACTATTGTATAAACATAAACAACAAAATTTCGAAAACGTGGGATACTTACGAAACCCTGATTTGAATATTTAATCACCGTGTTAATTAGACCACTAATTCCGGACTTTAATCCAAACATTAACAACGCAAACTCTACGCAAAATCGCGTAATTTAAGAGGTTTTCGATCATCTGATCTCACCACAAAACTGGGAATATGTACATGTAGAGAACTTGGGCTTTCCAAATTATGCAAAATCTCAAAATTGACCACCCCTTATATTTTGACTTTGGAGGGCCATATCTCCAAATCACAATTGACTACCAGTACCACCCCCCCCCTTCCCCTCCCCCACTCCCCCCTCCCCCCTCCCCCTCCCCCTCCCCCCCCCCCCTACCTCCCCTCTCCCCCCCCCAAAAAAAAAAAAAAATTAAACTGGTTTATCCATGTCTGATGTCATGAGCAAATTAAAGCTGGATTATTCAACTTTCAAGCTAATTTGAAAAGAATTTTCAAGAATCCTTCTTCTTTTATTTTAGGCCTACATCATGCATTTCTAAAGTTCACAAACAATTATTGTCCATATTATTGGTTAGATCGCTTCACGCTGTGCTTTGTGCGCAATTCTGCTTGTATTCTTTGTTGTTGCAATGTGTTGTTTGCCATTCATACCCGGAAACAATCCAACATGTTAACAATGCCCAAAAAGTTTGTCAAGATTTGCTGTTATTTCACAAAAAATATGTTTCTGTTTGATATAAAAATCAATGAAAGAACGACGAAGACCCAAAGTATTTATATTCTTTAGTAATACTGCTCGTAGTACTCACCATTTTTGTGTCTTTACGCTCGATTTTAACCCACTCTTGTGAACTTAGTTTGGCCAGAAGTACATTCTTTTTATCTTGCGCAAGTTCAGTGAGGGAATTCCCCATTTGAACCAGTTGGAACCAGTTGGAACCGACCCGAAACGGACTTCGGATTGGTTTCGGTTTTGTGAGTTTCGGGTCGGGTCGGATTATGTTGTGAAAAAAACCCGAAATAAATCGAAAATAACCGAAAATAATCCACCGAAACGGGAAATTCACGTGATGTATTCACTTTTTGTACAGCTTCGTCTGAAAGTGATTTTTTTAAATTTTAATAAGCTCCCAACTTCGGGAACTCCAGATAGACACATTAGATCTGCTGCCTGTTGTGCTTCAGAAACATTCAATCCGTTGATATGAACCCAAAAGTTCGAATATTGTTTTATTTGTTCTACATGTACATTGTATTTCGATCTGCTTCTCATTCGGAAGCGAAGCCGAAGCTTGTTTGGTATTAAGGTTTCGGGTGAAAACTCCTATGACGTCATTCGATTCCATCTAGCGGGAACATATGTGCGTGAATATTCTTCAGAGAAAAGAAAAAAAAGACCAATAAATAAATGGGAATAAAATAAAAATACATGACGACTTTTTTGTTTTTGAACAAACCCGCGTTATAAATTGGTATTAGGCACTCGGGCTCTGCCATTTTGATCAGGACGTCATTATGTAACTATAATTCACATTGCTGGTAAACCCAGTCATTGTTGCGGCACATAGTCTAAATTGATAAATAACTTATCTCAGGTTTCAGATTCCATCAATACTAATTACTAATACATTTTAACCAGTTCGCGCCGGGATTATTTTAACATCACCGAGCCGAGGGGCGTTATTTTTTTTAATGAAACTCGATCCGAAGCGGGTTCTGGCCGATAGTGCCGGGAAGCACACCCACGCATTTCAGGCCTTGCTCGCTGCTGGCAGACATTTCCGAACTTGAACTTGGCGTGTTTATGCGTCATCCGTTATGAATTTGGGGAAAACTTTGCGTTTATATAAGTCACCCGGCGCGAACTGGTTAAATTTGCAGACCTTTGATTTGCAGTCAACATCAAGTGCATTACAGAAAGCAGGTCGTGGATTCCAGTCCAACCCGAGTCAGTGGTTTTGGTTTTTTTTAAGAATCCTTCGGAACATGTTCATACATTGTAAATACACTGAATGTACATGTATTAACAGGTTTTTATTAATGTTTGCAAATGTTACCTTCAATTTAAGAGCATGTTACATTTATTATTATTGATTCTTTATACCTGAAAACCCCAGAAGAATATCCTGGGGAAAACCCAATCCACACATTGGCCAAGGCTGGATTCGAACTCGGATTACAGCGGTGAAAAGAGAAGAAAGAACCGCTACACCAACCCTACTCCTGTGGAAATAACAGACTCAAACCTACACCCAATCTACTTGTATTACCAAAATTCTTTATTTTCATTTACCACAGTGATTTGATATTTATACCAGTACAAGTAAATCATGTACCAAAACAATAAAACAGGTTCATATACCATACTTAAAGAACTAAGGAGTCTCTATGACTGTATTATACATTTGTCTTCATATTACATCGACCAAAGGAAAAAGGAATACTTAAAAAAAAAAGGTTTTCAAATGAAATAAAGACAATCAACATAATGGACAATCACAGAGCAAAATGTGTTGCAAAACAAACGGGAATCGTTATTTAACAAGAGCACGTCAGATTCTTCACTTTAACACGTGGAATTTGTCTATTTGAAGCATTGCTGAAATGTTTTTAATTAATGTCTTTAACAAAAGTGGTATTTTCATGTACAGTATAACCACACTTTAATTTGTGTGTTTGTAAATAGCTAATAAAACTGAATTACATAATGGTATATGTTCATCAATTCATTATTTTATGTGTGTGGATGTATTCAACTATTAAAGCTCAAATTATTTTTAAGATTTTGTTTGCAGAAAATACCTGACAATCATATTTTACTGCAAGACCACAATTTTGTAATCACAGAACTTTAGGTTTATGTATACCATAGAGCATTAAAGTAGATTACCTTAAATATAACAATCGCTTTTGTTTCCCAACAATGTATTGTTAGTACATGTATTTGTTTCTTAATTTCTAAAAGCTTCGACAACAATTCATATCTTACTTTTTTTTCGAACCTCGGAGAAAGCCAGAGTTGTAATGAGTCACTGAATTTTGTGACTCAAGTGGAGTCAGTCATTTACTCGCGGTGACACAAGTTGTGTCATTACAACTCTGGAGAAGGTTTAGTGGCTATAACATTACATTGGTGGGAAGGAACGAAATTCAACCAAGGAAATCATCTTTTAATAGCGGTAACAGTTGTTCTACCAAGTAGCTAAGATTGTTACCATTTCCAATAATGGCAGTCAGGAAATATGAAAACAGCATGCAGGGAGAAATTCTCAATGCACCCTCAAACATCACAAGGTATTCACCCTGAAACGCTACGTAAAGAACAGTTTCATCTGCTCGACTCGGGAGCAAGAGAATATTTTAACCACCCCAAAACCCTCCCTACCAGACTATGTGATGATGAGCCCGTTTCACAGTCATTACAACCATATATCTGATTTAAATGAAAATCACAAATAATTTGGTTGTTTCATATGTATGTAAAGACCAGTTCATACTCGAACGCGAATTGTTGACATCAGGCCACATAAGTTTTCGCGCTACCAATTCTCAAAAGTTAAACATATTTCAATTCCGGAGAATTTCGCAGCAAACATTTATTGGTGGCAAAATCGTATCGCATCGAATAATTTACTATAAATCGCCCTATTAAGTTGTATAACCCTGCACGGTGAAAACGGGTTTTGAATTTGATATCATAGACAAATTATATAAATTTTCTTTTCTTTTTTGTTGTTATTCCTAAAATTCATGAGACTATTTCATAAGTCTTGTGTGATTTATTTCCTACTTATTTGAAGGGCCCAATAATGATAGTTTCTTTTTAAGAAACTAAAGTGTTATAATTGTGCTACATTATTTGCATTAACAAAACCAATAACAGACGATCGATACCAATAGACAAAGTTGGCCTAGGGTCATCTATTCCGAAGAATCGGTATTAAAACACAAGGAAAAATTTACTTTACCAAAATGTAATTTGTACCCAATTACAGGATAAGTTTCAATTTTTTCAAATTGTAAAGAATAGGTAAGTATTCAGTACCACACCCAACCCCTACTAAACTGTAAAAAGTAAGCGGGCACGACATTTTTCTCTCAGCATGACCAGCTGAATAATGTACCCCAACCGATTTCTAATGAATAATCACTCTTTTATAAACTACTATAGAAAAAAAATAGTACAATGATTTAGTTAAATTACACAAAATTTAGATTTTGAAGACTACGTTTAGAATAACAAATTTGTTTACATGCAAATGTACAGATGTTGTGTTTTTTTTTTTTACGAGATATAAAACCAATATACATTTGGTAAATTATACTGCAGTGTGTGATTTACCTGTGGGTTCAAACAAACAACTGGAATTTGTGCAGTAAACTGCAGAATCCAACGTTTGATTGCTTGTAGAGAAATGGGATTTAAACATATAGCATTTTAGTGCAGTGGTACATGTATTACACAACTCACAAAACACAACTCCAAAAATGTGTTAATATCAGCCGAATCTTCAATCTCGACATATCTACATTTTTTCTTATTTCAAGTTTAATACCTTAAGTGTTGATAATAAGCAGTTTGTCATTTACGAAATTATAAAAAGCCAGTGGAAATATACCGAGTAAGTACACTCGTTGACTGAAAAGAAAAAGAATATTCTAAAAATAATTTGGATATAACACAAACTTAATTTGATATAGATTCCTTTTCTTAGACATTAGACTGGGCGACCGGTGTCACAAACGCTACGTTGCCGACAAATTAATACAAAGTAAATGGAGATGTGACCACACCATCTGCATAACAAATGGAGTTTAAGGCAATGTCCGAAACGGGTGTCTAGAGCTACGGTCTACATGTACGTCTACATGTACGCCAAGGCAAATGA
Organism: Crossaster papposus; assembly: GCA_037893245.1. Lineage (NCBI taxonomy): Eukaryota > Metazoa > Echinodermata > Asteroidea > Velatida > Solasteridae > Crossaster > Crossaster papposus. Next base: position 11,222 of record JBAIAA010001346.1, read on the forward strand.
AATGCGGACGAGGCTACGGTAGAGCCTACGGCTAGTTATTGCGCCCCCAAGCGATGCTGGAATTAGTGTTTGCAAAATTACGATGTAAGAATTTACAACAATTATCGTTTGCTAGATGTTACGCAATGTTTGTTTACATCAGAAATAATTGATGATATTGACATATTTGTCGATCTGTTCGTTTCAATTCAATGCACTATTATTGAAAAATTAACGAAAATTTGCTCCAAAATTAACGTTAGTGCTACCGCCATTTTGTTTTGCCTGAACTAGACAACTTCTTTTACGGCTAGATTTTTGTGACGTTGTAGCCATAGCTGTAGCTCTAGACGGCATTTCGGACATCGCTACAAAATGGCCGACGCAGACAATAGCTGTAGCTGTAGCTCTAGACACCCGTTTCGGACACGGCCTCAAATTAAAAAAGCTTCTACATGTACATGTAAATGTCACCTGTGGCGCTCGCAAGTGTACTCTAGTCTTAAAAGACCTTTGTATGGTCCTTTACGAATCCCTCGCTTCTTCTTTGTCTTAGGTAAGGCTTAGGGTGAGTTTAGACTCTCAACTGCAGGAACTCCAGCTACGTTTTGGTGACCATAGATAAAAATCCTAAAGTTTGAATATTTCTATTTGCTTCCGTTTCCACTTGCTCCCATTTGCTTCTCAACGATTCAAAAGTCGGAGGCGAAGCCGAAGACGAAGCAAAGGTTAAAACAAAAACTATGTATTTTATTTTAGAGTGTACATCTTCAAAAACTATTTGGAATCAGTGAAAAAAAATCAACAATATTATTAATTTTAAGGCATGGCAATATATAAACATGTATTTTACAATTGGCAATAGGTATATGCTTTTCATTTTTGTTTCTCAAATTAAGGTGCATTGTTATGATCTGACCTGCTAATCTGTCCAGGGCCCAATTTCTTGGCTCTGCTTACCATTAGCGAAAAATCCCTGCTTACTATAGCAGAAAATTCGGTGCTTACGGTAAACATATTTCCCCCCTGTTAGCAAGGAATTTTGGTCTCTGAGCATGCGTACATCCCGTAACTAAGGATTCTGTGCTTACCGGGCGAGCAAATAATTTTTCTGCTAGCGCGGTTAGCAGAAAATGGTGACCGTAAGCGAGGAATTCTGTGGTTAGCAGAGCCAAGAAATTGGGCCCAGATGCTTTTGTCAGCTATGTTATGTTGTAGAAATCTTAAACTGAACAGAGAAATTGGCAAAAAAAATATATCACAAGGAGAATTGACTAGGTGGTTTATTTGAGTATTATAAGATACAAAGTCGTACCTCATTCAGTGATCCCCACAATGTCACTTCCTAGGTTGTATCGTAAAATCAGGCATGATCCCTGGCCATACGGCATTCTGGTGTTCATGACTTCTGTCTAGCGCCCTCGAAGAAAGATACTGACAATTTGGGAGACCGCCAACATAGGTCAAGATAGCTCAGTTGGTAGAGCCCCGGTCAGGCATTGCGGAGGTCCCAGGTTCGAGTCCAACCTTGCCAATTTCTTTCTTTCCTTTGAGTTTCCCTCGTGGTTTATTATGTGTACTATGCTATATTATGCTATAGGACACAGTCTGTATCACAGCGCCACGCTCGGGTACATTGCAGCTACTGGACAAAGGCTGCAGTCATGCATACACATGTAATCGAGTGCAGTGAGGTATTAATACCGGCGTCAAGAGATTAAACACACCTCCCATTAACCCCCCCCAAAAAAAAACAAAAAAAAAACAACCAAAAAAACAAAAAACCAAAAAACCTAAGGAGACAGGTATGCGTGATGAGTTTCTGTGCAACTAAAACGTAAAACTTAAAATGGAGTCAATGGGGTGAATCATGACCGTTTAGAGAGATGTAATTCATTAACATCACACAAAATGTATTGGACAAAGTGCTTCTAATTTACAGATATGGTATCTTTCCTATGCTCAAGTAACAAACAAAATTAGAAACAAGACAAAAAAACAAACGCAAATTTTTGTTTAATAATGAGCATCAGGGGGAAAATGGGAGGATTTCGGCTCCATTTAATTCTGCATTTTATTTTACAAATTTTATTTTATTTTACTTGTTTCTTGGCAAGATAATGAAAGATGTTTTCGACTAGTTTCACTTTTTTTGGTAAAAAACTTCTTTTCCTGCTTTGATTTAATTTAGATTTAATTATTTGACGTTTATTTTTAAGCTTTGACAACTGTAAGACATTTAAAATAAATTCTTCATGTCACTGTGAACAGCTGATCAATGGCCGAGCAACTGATTTAGTTTTAATGAGCAGTTTTGCCTCCCACTTTCCCCCTGAGGGTATGGATAAGTATACATCACCCAGGCACCCGGCCCATTCACCGGGAGCATGAAGGCGTATCATGGGTTTAGACCTAGGGAGAAACAGGTACCACAAGGTGCCTCAACATGAACATTGTTCATCCTGTTTGGTGTCATCGGTGAGTTTGATCTGGCCAGGGAAATCATTGTACATGTCTGTCTCTGGTTCCTGGGCTAGGGCGTTCTTGGCTATCGTTTGGAAGGCCTGCTCCACGTTGATACTTTCCTTAGCGCTGGTCTCAAAGTAAGGGATGTTGTTCTTGCTACCACACCAGTTCTGCGCCCGCTTGGTGGAAACCTTTCAAACAGAAACAAGGACAAAAATGCCCAATTGAAATCTCCCACTCTAGCTGGTAAATTAAGTCCCAACATAATGTCGGACAGAGTTTGATATGAAAAACTGATTTTTGGGGGGGTTTGTTTTAGGAGACATACAAAATCAGGTAATGAATGATAATAATTTTAATATTTTAAAAAGCCTGCAATGGATACTCGGTTACAAAGGAACACCACTTAGTGACTTGAAGGGTCATCTCAGAGTTGTAGCTACGCTGGCCAGCACCTGATGGCGTTAGACGGCATTGCAAATCACCGGCCGGCACCTGGGGTGAAAATGAAGCTTGCCAGTTGGCAAGTTTTGACAGAAAAAAATAGGCTGATACTACAACGGCTCAACCTGCATGTTCAGCTACATGTACAACCATACTTACTTGTCTATTCTCCATGTCTATCTTGTTGCCCAGTACGACGAAGGGGAAATTCTCGGGATCTCTGGGGCTGGCTTGGATCAGGAACTCATCTCGCCAGCTGTCTAGAGACTTGAAGGAATTCTGATTGGTCACATCAAAGACGAGTACGCAGCAGTCTGCGCCGCGGTAGAAGGCTACACCAAGACTCTGGAACCTCTCCTGACCGGCTGTGTCCCAGATCTGAGACAATGGACAAAGCATTGAGACAAGATGTTGAGGTTTTGGAGATGTGTTAAAAGTACAGCATGTCCGTATTACACAGTTCTGACTGGAAATTACAAAAGTTACCGACGCAACCACTTCTCATTACTCGCATAGTAGATGACAGGTGGTGGGGATGCTCCGTTAACCAGTTCTATTCAATACACACAAAGTTTTTCCAGAATTCAAAACGGATAGCAGATAAACACGCCACGAGCAAAGCCGGAAATATCTGTCAGCGACCGGCTCAAAATGATCCTGGTGTGAACTGGTTAATCCTTATTCTCTACCCCCCCCCCTTTTTAATCCTTTTGGAGGATCGAGGCCGAATGGCAAAAAGTGCCAATTGATTTTAGAGTATACAATGGGCTGAGCTTGAAGACCATACCCGACATTGTGCTCTATATCATCGGCACTGCTTCTTAATGTCATCGGTACCGACTCAACCAATAGCAGTGATTAGTGAAGGATTTGGGACAATCCTTCTCTGAGTAAATGCTTTCTAGCAAAAAGAGCATCGGGTGTGCTTAACCCTTTTCTTACCAATGTTGAGTTTACTTAACCGTTTTTAGCATAGTGTTGAAAAAAGGTGTTAACCCTAACCCTCCAGGGTATTTTGGCTAGAAACCATGCCAGACGCAACAGATTGCATACTTTGTCACATTGACTTGTGTGCAGAGTCCAGCAAGGTCAAGCAGTGACCACAGATGGACTGTGCTGGATCTGGCAGGGTTAGGGTTAAAGAAAGGGTTAAGAAGGTGAGGTGAATCAGACGAGTTGAAGCTTTGTGGCTTCTAATCTTGCTGAATGGATTCCTGGGTAGTCATTACACCTACCTGCATCGTGACTAGTCTGTCGTCTACCATGACTTCTTTTGTAAGGAAGTCGGCACCAATGGTGGCCTTGTACTGGTTACTAAACTTCTTGTTGACATATTGGTTCATCAACGATGTCTTGCCAACACTGCAAAGATATAGACGCAATTCAAACATGGACAAGTTTGCTTTTAACCCTAACCCCTTGAGTGCTTTTACTAGAAAGTCCATTAAGTTTGTCATGCAAAAACTGCTGGTGTACGAGTCCATCAGAATCCACCAGTATACATTCTGGAGAAATCCTAAATCCATCAACAATCAACCAACACTTCAGTGGTGTTTCCATTAGCTCAGACATTGAATAATTAAAGAAAACCCACTGATGGATTTCAGCGGATTTGGTGCAGTTTTCCGCCAGACCCAGTAGGGAGTTGGAGTTAATGCACAGTGAAAGATTTTTGAGATCTGACTATATCAAAAGTAAAATTTCACAGAAACAGGATTTGAATTTGACATTTTTTAAGGCAAGGCCGCTTTGGCCTTAACCCTAACCCTACCTAATGCTACTTTTTACTACTAATAGTAAAAAGTAGTATGCAGTACTCTCACTGACTTGTGTGCAATGCCTGTAGTAATTTTTAGTATTTTGGTACTTCACCCCTTATTGCACTCGAAGTACTTTTTAGCATTGGGTCCCTCTGCTTGCTGAGTGTGCATGGCCCATGTATGCTGTGTAAGGTGTTCTAAACTCCACAGCAACAATTGTCACTTGGGACACAATGGGTCAAGGCTGGACTACTGCATTTTTTTCCAGGTAAGTATTACTGACCTGTATTGCCACTATTAGTATTTTGTAGTTGGCAGTATCTGTACTCTGTCAGTACACACCCAATCATCAGTCACGGAGAGACCCAATGCTACAAAATACTAAGTAGTATTCTGTAGTACGCAGTTCTTTAGTCCAAAGCAAAATAATAGAGGGCACCAAGGCCAGTATGTAGGGCACCAAGGCCAAACAATATTTGGAGAAAGGGCACAAAGGGCTAAAATGAGAAAAACTAATTCTGTATTTGCAATGCAACCCTAACTCCCTGGGGTGTGTGGAAAATCATATTAAAATTGGAGGATTTTGGACTGATCGCTTGCTGCGATCCTTGCGCGGCATTGTGGATTTTTCCGATTTTCTTTCTCACAGATTCAAGACCGTTCATTCAGTAGGATAACTTCATCAAACACTTTTGACAATTGCAGTGTGATCATGTCGACTATCGTTTGCCTCGTACACGAACATCAACACGTATTATGTAACGCGCATGTATGTAAAACCGAGAAAAAGAAAAAGAAAGTCAGTTGACTTTGAACGTAAGATCTGCTGTACTTACTCCAGCTGGTACGTGTGTGTACAAACACAGACATTATTTTAGCGGTGGGGTGTCGCTGCTAGAAGTATCAGCACACTCTGAAACTAGCTGGTCTCGACTGTACAGCGTACGCTATATTTATGGGGCCTGATCGCGAAGCTAGATTCAGATTGTGTCGTTAACATTGCTGTGTGCCCAAAACGTAACGTACGCAGCGATATTTGTTTTAACACTGATTCAGTGATTGGAGAATACTAACGTTAGGCTCATGGATGCAAAAAAAGGCACGACGGCTTAGGTAAAAATGAGGCAAGGCAAAACTGGCCGTGAAGACGGCAATTATTAGTGGGGCACCTCGGCCAGTAAAAAAGCCACGACGGCAATGGTGTCGTGGCCGTCGTTTAATTCAAGCCCTGCAGTAAACAAAGACCATTTTCCAAACCCCCGCCTCGTCTCCGTCTTTTGCTTTATTCATGCAGTTTGACAATGTGGAGATTGATCCAAAAGCCCTGCCCGCACTGGACCCTTTTTTGTTAGTAAAGCTTAAGCTGAGAGGAAAGGTACTTTTCACATTTTAAGTCCAGTGCAGACAGCCGTTTTCCTCTCAGTTACTTTTTCTGAGTCAAGCGGTTACTGAACTACTGGCCAACTGCTGCCCAAGAAAATTCCAAGGTCACTTTTTCCGAGATGATATAAAGTCTAGTGCGAACAGCGCGAGTCGATAAAAGAGGCTCATGAAATTGTATATACTTACAGCTTGGTTAATTCTCTTACGGTGCCGGTCAAATTTTCAAAGTGTAGCCAGTGGTAACATTTTACCATTTTTCATTTTACCATTGTCTCGGTATTACCCCCCCCCCCAACAAAAAACAAAAACCTGGTTTAAGCTGGGGTTTGGATAGAAAATGGCCAAAAGAAACGTGGCAGAAGCGGGATTTGAACCTTCTACTGGACCTCCTACTGGAATACTGTACTGGTGCTCTAACAACTGACAATGACTGAGCTATCTTTCTTATGTTAGCACAGACTTGGCACTCTCTCAAATTGTTAGCGTCTTTGTTCGGAGGTGTTAGTGAGAAGTGAGAGACCTATAATGCCGTAAAGCCAGGCAATAACCCAATTTTACGAAACAACCTGGGAAGCGATATCGGGATTACTGAATGAGGATAAAACTTGTTTGAATTGTATTTCATAAACCGAACCAGAAGGGAAGCTGACTAATAATAATAATAATAATAATAATAATAATAATAATAATAATAATAATAAGGCATAAAGTAGATCATTTTGCAGGTACTAAGGACATTTAACCTCGGCCTATTTGCATCTTTGGTTGATTGTACCATTGTAGTTTATCCGTCTGCCATTCATCTACCAGTGAGATGTATACATACAAAAAGTAGGTAGGCAATAATAATGACATGTGATTTCAGATGTACATGTATCTACATTGGATGGTCATGGACCAAAGGTTTGTGTTCACTCACACATCGTCTTATATGATAATATCCCTCCACACCACAGTAGATCTTAAACCAATCACATGTGACCTCTCATCACAAAATGAGTGTAAAGTCGCACGGAGTGATTTCCCAGTATGGACAGTCAAAGTCAAAATTTGAAGGGGTGGTCGATTTTGAGATTATATGGTTTTTTTAAAGACTAAATTCCCAACAATCAATTCCCAATTTTTCAGGACGATCAGATAAAAACAAAATTAGTTTTTGAGACAATTTTGACTATGCCTTTCTATGCCTTTCACACAATTTCTCGCAAGAAATGCCCGTTTTCTCATCATCTCTGTATTAAGACTTCAGACTAAAAAAGAAAAATAAGAAAAATATTGATTATCAAACCTCCAAGTGTTATATACAGTACCATTGGAAAGCTCAGTTTCCACAGAATTTAGAAATACCCATATCTCAATTTTTGATTTTGCCGACTTTACGCTCATTTTGTCACATATGTATTGTTAATACATGTACTTGCCTGCACACACACATTTATACAACAAGCGAAATTCGTGCAGGAGCCATGTCTCTCTAGTATGTTCATTTCATGTTAGGAAGGCACTGTTTGACTACAACCAAAACGACACTGTCGTGCGGCTTTGGTTACGTGCGTATGTATTCACCGCCGATCGCGGTCGTAAGACAAAAGAATTGGGTACGTCCACGATTGACAAAACGTCCACGATTCCGAATCGTGTACAAATCCTATGGAGGTCATCCGAAAACGTTAGAGTATAAACAAAAGAAGGGAAGACGGTAGGACAATGCACCGTCCACGATTGGCGGTGTTTACCAACCTTAGTGTACGTGACATCATCATGTGGCTTTGGTTGTCATTTTGGTTGCTCTCTTTAACCAGTTCGCGCCGGAGGACGTATACACGCAAAGTTTTCCCCAGATTCAAAACGGATGACGCATAAACACGTCACAAGCAAGGCCAGAAATGTCTGTCAGCAGCAAGTAAGGCTGGAAATGTCTGTCAGCAGCAAGCAAGCAAGGCCGGAAATGCAAGAGTGTGCTTCCCGGTACCATCGGCTTGAACCTACCTCGCATTGAGTTTTGTCCCGCCTCGTCTCGGTGATGTTAACAAAATCCCGACGCAAACTGGTTAAGACGAGAAGTTCCCGGATGTCAAATTTGTCACAAGAACAACAACAACAACAATGCCAAGTACTTATAAAGCCACCCTTTACGCTGTGGCTAAAACCCGACGCAAACTGGTTAAGACGAGAAGTTCCCGGATGTCAAATTTGTCACAAGAACAACAACAACAACAATGCCAAGTACTTATAAAGCCACCCTTTACGCTGTGGCTAAAACCCGACGCAAACTGGTTAAGACGAGAAGTTCCCGGATTTCAAATTTGTCACAAGAACAACAACAACAACAATGCCAAGTACTTATAAAGCCACCCTTTACGCTGTGGCTAAAATCCCGACGCAAACTGGTTAAGACGAGAAGTTCCCGGATGTCAAATTTGTCACAAGAACAACAACAACAACAATGCCAAGTACTTATAAAGCCACCCTTTACGCTGTGGCTAAAATTGTTAACTTGTGTCAATGCACAAAATGGATGCACCATCAATACTTACATGTTAATTAACTGGAACATGTACTAGTTTAGTTTTGTCTTTCTTTATCACTTTTATGCTTTATTAATTTGTATTCTTTAAACCCTTTTCCTTTGAAATGAGCTGCTTACATGTAACTTTGAAAGATACTAAAGTAGTATCACTTTCGGTATCAGCATATAGTGAATGCTATTTGGTTAATGAACCCCAACCGATCAAAACCTCTAAAATCATCTTTGCTAAATGAAGAAATTTTAAGCTTAAAATTGCTTGACAAAAATGAATGATTGATTGATATGTTTACCTATGCATATTATATAGATCTAGTAAATACTTGAAATCATTCGCAATGCCTCTAGATATCATCGGCACTGCCTCGTTATATAAACAGCACTGCTGAATTTTGAAAGAATAAGGCAGTGACCACCAAATTTGACAAATAACGGAAGATATTCGAGGATTGAGGCTGTATTCAATTATTACATACAGTACATGTAGATGCAGAATTTTGCAGTATTAAGGGTGCATCTTAGGATTTTTAATGAAACCATTTTTATGGTTTCATTGTTATTAGGATCATTGTCTGCCATTTGTTTAACCAGTTCGCGCCGGATGACGTATATAAACGCAAAAAATTCCCCAAATTCAAAACGGATGACGCATAAACACGCCAAGTTCAAGTTCGGAAATGTATGTCAGCAGCGAGCAAGGCCGGAAATGCGTGGGTGTGCTTCCCGGCACTATCGGCCTGAACCCGCTTCGGATCGAGTTTCGTTAAAAATAATCCCGCCCGTCGGCTCGGCGATGTTAAAATAATCCCGGCGCGAACTGGTTAATTTCAACAATGCTGAACTGTGTTTAATGAATTTGACAGTTGTGTGACATTGACACAAAAAGCTAATGATATTTTGCATCATTGTTTACGACAACTCACAATAAAATAAATTTCAAAGTTGAAAAGGCTAATGAATTCAACTTCTTTATACACACGCATCGATAAATGAGGTTAACTGTACTCCAAAACTTTGTAAATTATTTTAAAATTTAAGAAGCAACATATTGCTTAACCCTAACCCCCTAGGCCTTACTTTGGGCTAAAGAACTGCGTACTACAGAATACTACTTAGTATTTTGTAGCATTGGGTCTCTCCGTGACTGATGATTGGGTGTGTACTGACAGAGTACAGATACTGCCAACTACAAAATACTAATAGTGGCAATACAGGTCATTAATAGTTACCTGGCAAAAATTGCATTAGTCCAGCCTTAACCCATTGCTGTGTCCCAATTTTTGCTGAAGAGTTTAGAACACCTTACACAGCATACATGGGCCATGCACATTCAACAAGCAGAGGGACCCAATGCTAAAAAGTACTATGAGTGCAATTAGGGGTGAAGTAGCAAATACTAACAATTACTACAGGCTTTGCACACAAGTCAGTGAGAGTACTGCTTGCTACTTTTTACTACTAGTAGTAGTAAAAAGTAGCATTAGATAGGGTTAGGGTTAAATTTACTTCCACATACAAGCAATAAAAGACCATTTCATAGTCTTACCCACTGTCTCCTAGAATGATGACTTTCAATAAAACCTTCTTCCTTGAACACATCTTGTCTTGCTTTCACTGGATCTGTAGAATTGAAAAAAATCTCCCATTAAAACTGCATGAGATACTCAATGCAACTTGGTTCTCATTGGTTCTCAATTCCAACCCATCATATTTTGGGTTCCTGATCCAAGGAAAAAAACAACCTTTTTTTATTATCTCCGACCCTGTCTAGAACCCCATTCACCCAAAAATGAATAGTAAATTCACAAAATCCAGGTGTGTTATTTGAAACATTTTGAAAGCTAAATAACCTGTGGAATCCCAAAAGATGAAAGAATACATTTTGTCCTCTTTTTTTTTGTTTTGGTGTTATTTTTGTGTAGAACTTTTCTGACCCCCAAAACTTGAGCTGTTTGGGTCTAGTCGCGATTCCAGTCGCACAGTTGTCCTTTAAAAACTGGGCCCGTAACTACCTAATCGCCAATTGCCACACACGAATTTGCACATCATGCTGATTGTGTATCTACAGGCCCCATTCCTATTTCAGGAGCAAAATCCACTTTTAAATTATTGGACTTACCAAACTAGCTTGCAACATTAAAAATCAACAAGCATGTCGTACAGGTTTGTTTTTTTGTGGTAAATTTTCGGTTATAAACGACGACAATAACGGCTACCCATAGGGCTCCCGACGCACGCAGGGCAGGGTTTTAATTTTTGCGGTAAATTTTGGGTTTAAAACAACGACTTTGACAGCTACCACTAGAAATATGGTGCTCCTGACCCTCTCAGGGCGGTGCCCCATAGTTAGAGAGGGTTTTTACAGGTTAACAATTTCAAACATTGTGGTACACAAACCATTCACAAACTATGTGCAATTACTCCCAAAACTGCTGCACGGTCTACATCAAAAATTAGTTTTTTACTATTTTATCAACTCAGCCACACAGAATGTGCGCCAATAAAAACAGTCAAATTTCGCCCAATTTCTGTAAAACTATGCCCGTTAGGCAAACGCGACTAGCAACGATGACAGGGCTGTTTTCCAAACTCTGGCTTCAGTTCTGTTGTGGATCTGGCGCATTCCTCAACTGTATGAAGTAAGCCTCCGCAAGATGAAGCTTGTAGCTGGTATGGGGCTCAGCCCTGCTGGCGGTAGAGAGCTACTAGGGGGGCCCGGGGGACCCCTAGAACTATGGGGCTCCCAACACTCGCAGGGCGGAGCCCCATAGATAGTGAGGGTTTTTACAGGTTAACCGCCGTTAAACAACCATGCACAAATTACAGGAAATTGCCCCCGTACTGCTGCACGGTCTACGTCCCCCCAAAAAATTTAGAGTATTTTATCAACTCGCCCAGCCACTACGCCAATAAAACCGGTCGAACTGCGCTTAATTTCTGTAAAAAAAAGGTGAAAACTGTCCTCGTTCCGCAAACGCGACTGTTACAAGATGGCAGATAACTCTTGGTAATTTCAAGCCGCAGCCGCATTCTAAACACAAGCTTCATCTTGCCAGGCCTTATTTATACAGTGTAGCAATGCGCCAGAGCCCAACAGAACCAAAGCCAGGGTTTGGAAAACAGCCCTGTCATCGTTCAGAGAAGCCATGTGATTGGTCCGCACAACAGTTCATTGAATGTCGTTATCCGCCATCTTGTAGTTGTAACAGTCTCGTTTGCGGAACGGGGATAGTTTTCAACTTTTTGCAGAAATTGGCCAAGATTTGACCGGTTTTTGGTGGGCAGCGGCTGGGTGAGTTGATAAAGTACTTGTACAATTTTTTTTTGGGGGGTAGACCGTGCAGCAGTATGGGAGTTATTGCCTGCTTTTTGTGCATGTTTCTATGGGTGTTGGTAAAAGTCGGAGGTGGTCGGAGCTGGCCGGAGGTACAGCTTAATGTAGTTGCGATAATCGTAACCCACCATCCTCCCGACGGTCGAAGACCGGAGGGTTCTGAGACAACTAATGTACAAAATTGGAGAAGTTGCAATTTCGACCATTTTTGCCACACTAGTCACCAGATTTGCGGGATTTTAACCACTTTTAAAGATCATGACACACATTTTAAGAACACAGATTTGATCTGCAATGTGTAATGACTTCGCTCATAACACTCTAAACATCATTGAGAAAATATTTGGGGGAAAAAATGACAAAAACTTACCAGAGACTGAGCGAAATTCTCACCAAACGAGGTTTACATTTTAAACACCGCACTTCGGAACCTAGCAACAATCTCGACCAATCAGCGTAAACCAAGGAAAGACAGACTGGGTGGAGCTTCGGCTGAACACCGCTAACCGGCTATTCCCGCTTGCGGAATCAATGCACGGATGTGCTTGTCTCGGCGCTCATGCTTCGTTCCAATCGTTATTATTATTATTTTCTTTCGGCAATGAAATGCCAGAAACACCGGGGCGAACCCCTTCTCTTTAGCGATAAGTGTGACTAGGTTCTTTTACGTGCGTGTTTATGGTGTTCACGAGTCGTATATGGCGTTCTAATCGCCTGGTATTAACTCGTATTCACTGCAACAGTGGTGAACTCGAGGTGAAAGTTTGTTCTCCATGTTCACGACTTCATAAACGAATTAAATACTCGCGCATGCGTGTTGGTTCTCGTACGAGTTCTTGTGCGATAAACAATGTCCTTACCGCACGGCTAACTCGACTGTGCGCGTGCGTCGTGGTGTGTAGCGTTTGGAATGCAACCTTTTGTGCAACATGGATAAAATTCACGGTAAACAAGGCGCGATTGGAACGCATCATAATGAGCGCCGAGACAATTCCAAGCACATCCGTGCAGTGAGTTCACAAGCGAGAATAGCCGGTTAGCGGTGTACAGCCGAAGCTCCACCCAGTCTGTCTTTCCTTGGTTTACGCTGATTGGTCGAGATTGTTGGTGAGAGACGTGTGCCTTTACACACTTGCCACCCAAAATGTACATATTCTTCAAAACTCAAAACAAAAATGTGTTACTACCGACAACAACGACTGTCTACCTTTGTATCCCAACCGTGACTTTGTGCGGTAACCGAATGGCATCAAATATGGCCAGAGTCGAGGGCAAGATAGCTCAGTTGGTAGAGCGCCGGTCCGGTTTTCCGGAGGTCGCAGGTTCGAGTCCCGCCTTGCGGATTTCTTTGTTCACTTTGAAATTTTAACAATCTGGGTCGACGGGTATTTTGTTGTTTACCTTACAACCATTTCACTCCCGCAAATCACGACGTTAACAATAATACCTATAATTTGTTTTTTATAATTTCTTGTTAATGGGAGATAATATTTTAAATGTGTAAAATATTTGTATGTACACAAATGTATTTGTTTTTAAACGATCTCATAGCCATTGTTCACATGGCTCGAAGTAATTTAATGTAAATGTAATGTAAATGTAAATAAAAACTCTAAACTCTAAAAAACAAGTCAGTTCACGAGTCATTTCATAAGTATCTAGAGGAACAATAACAAAGGAATGCTTTTGTCAAAGTTCATTTAATCTGACTTGTGATCTGACTTGTGATCTGACTTGTGATCTGACTTGTGATCTGACTTGTGATCTGACTTGTGATCCGACTTGTGATCCGACTTGTGATCCGACTTGTGATCCGACTTGTGATCCGACTTGTGATCCGACTTGTGATCTGACTTGTGATCTGACTTGTGATCTGACTTGTGATCTGACTTGTGATCTGACTTGTGATCTGACTTGTGATCTGACTTGTGATCTGACTTGTGATCTGACTTGTGATCTGACTTGTGATCTGACTAGTGATCTGACTAGTGATCTGACTAGTGATCTGACTAGTGATCTGACTAGTGATCTGACTAGTGATCTGACTAGTGATCTGACTAGTGATCTGACTAGTGATCTGACTAGTGATCTGACTAGTGATCTGACTAGTGATCTGACTAGTGATCTGACTAGTGATCTGACTAGTGATCTGACTAGTGATCTGACTAGTGATCTGACTAGTGATCTGACTAGTGATCTGACTAGTGATCTGACTAGTGATCTGACTAGTGATCTGACTAGTGATCTGACTAGTGATCTGACTAGTGATCTGACTAGTGATCTGACTAGTGATCTGACTAGTGATCTGACTAGTGATCTGACTAGTGATCTGACTAGTGATCTGACTAGTGATCTGACTAGTGATCTGACTAGTGATCTGACTAGTGATCTGACTAGTGATCTGACTAGTGATCTGACTAGTGATCTGACTAGTGATCTGACTAGTGATCTGACTAGTGATCTGACTAGTGATCTGACTAGTGATCTGACTAGTGATCTGACTTGTGATCTGACTTGTGATCTGACTTGTGATCTGACTTGTGATCTGACTTGTGATCTGACTTGTGATCTGACTTGTGATCTGACTTGTGATCTGACTTGTGATCTGACTTGTGATCTGACTTGTGATCTGACTTGTGATCTGACTTGTGATCTGACGTGTGATCTGACGTGTGATCTGACGTGTGATCTGACGTGTGATCTGACTTGTGATCTGACTTGTGATCTGACTTGTGATCTGACTTGTGATCTGACTTGTGATCTGACTTGTGATCTGACTTGTGATCTGACTTGTGATCTGACTTGTGATCTGACTTGTGATCTGACTTGTGATCTGACTTGTGATCTGACTTGTGATCTGACTTGTGATCTGACTTGTGATCTGACTTGTGATCTGACTTGTGATCTGACTTGTGATCTGACTTGTGATCTGACTTGTGATCTGACTTGTGATCTGACTTGTGATCTGACTTGTGATCTGACTTGTGATCTGACTTGTGATCTGACTTGTGATCTGACTTGTGATCTGACTTGTGATCTGACTTGTGATCTGACTTGTGATCTGACTTGTGATTGACTTGTGGTTGACTTGTGGTTGACTTGTGATTGACTTGTGGTTGACTTGTGATTGACTTGTGATTGACTTGTGATTGACTTGTGATCGACTTGTGATCGACTTGTGATCGACTTGTTGCGATTTGTGACTGGCTCGATTACAACTCTGTCTATAGTATCAACACTTACATTTTATGAATGTATCTGATGAAATCTGGGTGAAGTATTCGGACATTCTCGGCGCTGGCTTTGATCTTTGGTTCTTTGTTTTGAATAACGTTGCGGATGTATTTGTAGTCATTGTCCCGGCATGGAATAAAGATGTACATCATTCCCTAGTAAACAAACAATCAACAGTGATTATAGTCAGGCAGTCATTATAGTCATTATAGATTATAGTCAGGCATTATAGTCACAAAATACTCAAAAGAAATGCTATGTGAATCATGCTTGATTATACTAACCCTGACTGTTCCAAATCCACCAAAATCCTACTAGTTCGCTTGATCTTGGCAGATTAGGTCCTAAAGGCCTGGCCTGAAAATAATATTGATGGATTATGATGGACTTGCCTAGAATCCAGTAGGGTTATTGTCATAGATGTACATATATTAGGCATGCGTAATATGTCCACCAACATCAGCCAACACTCCATGAAACAAAATGTAAATGATGGATTTTGGCAGATTTGGTTCATACATTGAGAGGCATTAGGGAGTCAGAGCTTTCTACATTGAATTTAGGGAGGTTCAAAAGGCAAATAACACAAGTTTAACCCTAACTCTCTAGGCTCACCCACTATAAAGCATACCAAACCTCACAAAGTTCATGTACATAGGTTTAGTAGTTAACCCTAGCTAACCCCCTAGGCTCACCCACTACAAAGCATACTAAACCTAACAAACTTCAATAACTGCACATAGGTTCAGTAGTTAACCCTAGCTAACCCCCTAGGCTCTCCCACTAGAAAGCATACCAAAGCTTACAAACTTCAATAACTGCACATAGGTTTAGTAGTTAACCCTAGCTAACCCTCTAGGCTCACCCACTAGAAAGCATACCAAACCTAACAAACTTCAATAACTGCACACAGGTTTAGTAGTTAACCCTAGCTAACCCCCTAGGCTCACCCACTAGAAAGCATACCAAACCTAACAAACTTCAATAACTGCACACAGGTTCAGTAGTTAACCCTAGCTAACCCTCTAGGCTCACCCACTATAAAGCATACCAAAGCTTACAAACTTCAATAACTGCACACAGGTTCAGTAGTTAACCCTAGCTAACCCTCTAGGCTCACCCACTATAAAGCATACCAAAGCTTACAAACTTCAATAACTGCACATAGGTTCAGTAGTTAACCCTAGCTAACCCCCTAGGCTCTCCCACTAGAAAGCATACCAAACCTAACAAACTTCAATAACTGCACACAGGTTCAGTAGTTAACCCTAGCTAACCCTCTAGGCTCACCCACTATAAAGCATACCAAAGCTTACAAACTTCAATAACTGCACATAGGTTCAGTAGTTAACCCTAGCTAACCCCCTAGGCTCACCCACTAGGAAGCATACCAAACCTAACAAACTTCAATAACTGCACACAGGTTCAGTAGTTACCCCTAACTAACCCACTAGGCTCTCCCAATACAAAGCATACCAAACCTAACAAACTTCAATAACTGCACACAGGTTCAGTAGTTAGCTAATCCACTAGGCTCTCCCACTACAAAGCATACCAAACCTAACAAACTTCAATAACTGCACATAGGTTTAGTAGTTAACCCTAGCTAACCCCCTAGGCTCTCCCACTAGAAAGCATACCAAACCTAACAAATAACTTTAATAACTGCACATAGGTTCAGTAGTTAACCCTAGCTAACCCCCTAGGCTCACCCACTAGAAAGCATACCAAACCTAACAAACTTCAATAACTGCACAAAGGTTTAGTAGTTAACCCTAGCTAACCCACTAGGCTCTCCCACTAGAAAGCATACCAAACCTAACAAACTTCAATAACTGCACACAGGTTCAGTAGTTAACCCTAGCTAACCCACTAGGCTCTCCCACTAGAAAGCATACCAAACCTAACAAACTTCAATAACTGCACACAGGTTCAGTAGTTAACCCTAGCTAACCCCCTAGGCTCTCCCAATAGAAAGCATACCAAACCTAACAAACTTCAATAACTGCACACATGTTCAGTAGTTACCCCTAGCTAACCCACTAGGCTCTCCCACTAGAAAGCATACAAACCTAACAAACTTCAATAACTGCACACAGGTTCAGTAGTTACCCCTAGCTAACCCACTAGGCTCTCCCACTACAAAGCATACCAAACCTAACAAACTTTAACTTACTTGATCATTAGGGACTTCGTCTTGTGATGTCTCCCTCAACGAACGATCAAAGAAGAAATAATGAGTCGTTCGGTTTCCAACATCCATTTCATGTTTTTGGCGCACTGCTTTGTTCAGCCTAAAATTCAAATGATGTTCCAAAGAAGATTAATTCACTGTCGTCTGTCCATATGTTGATTATCTCCAGAACCAGACACTGTATGAAGTTGAACATTGACAGGTGTATTGATCAGGAACCAAGAATGTGCAGTGTCAAGTTTAAGGTTGTTAGGACGAGCAGTTATAAAGCAAAAAGCAGCAATACCGTTATAAACCGCTACGCACGACTGCACATTTTGAACAGGTACTGATGTTTTTTGCATGTAGTTTTGTTTTTGTTTGTTAACCCTAACCGTCCCAATTCCTACAATTATTAATGATTTTTCACACACCCAGGGATGCCAGTGATTGTTTGCTCTACGACTTGAAAATAAATGTATGACATCTGAAAGAGCCTAATACATTATCCCAATATACAATGTACCATCGTTTTTCTAAATGGGCACAAAGTCACAGTGCCATCACTAGCATTATTGTATTTGAATTTCAGTTCGCGACAAATTAAGTCAGTTTTTACCCCAGACACCACCTACAAGAACAAACACTAATATTAAGCAAAGCCAGGCACCCGACTATTGCTAATGATTGTCTGAAATTCTTGGTTGAGAGCGGGGTCAATTTCACGGCGCTGCTAAGCACACGATCTTCTGGTAACAGAGCCTCCATCTATTTCACGGAGACTGTAAGCAGTAAGCACGGCAAAAGGCTTGTTTAACCTCATGGGAAATGCTTAAATCCATGCTCGTGCAAAGGTTATTACAAAAAGGCCGTGAAATAGCGTTGAAGCTAAGCAAATGTTTCTGCTATAGTTTTTCGCTAACTTTTCCGCTAACTGTTAAACAATGCCATGAAATTGGCCCCAAGGTAGCGCGTGCTCGACACCATGAATACGAGATTGCTGCACATATATTTTCCTTGTAAAGCCCGCTTCATACTTGGCTTGAATGCGAACACGAACTCTAATTTGTGACGTCACAGAGAGTTTTCGTGCTGCGAATTCACAAAAGTTGAACACATTTACATGCTTTGTCAAATTCGTACCGCATTCGTTTCACGTGAAGTGGCCTTAGCTACTCACCTTAAGACCATGTGATGAGCATCAATCTCTTGACCTTTCCTTGACCCGTTCAGAATCCCACCATTGCAAACCACAGCACACGTGATGCACTGCGGCTGTTGCCTGTCCACAAAATTAAAGATGGACTGCTTGACAGGAAATAGCCACAGGGTTTGGATAACATCTGCGAAATGAAGTGAAATTACGATCACAAATCAGCTACTAGAAATTCAAAATGACTTGTAATTTAATCAGTTTGTGCCGGGATTATTTTGACATTGACTGTGCCCAGACGTTAGATTGTTCCGGGACACGAACCATGATCCGAGACAGGTTTAGGCCGGCATCTGTGGGTAGCACACCCTGATATTTCCGGCCTTGCTTGCTGCGAGCCGGTCGCTAATAAATATTACCCTCCTTGCTTGTGACGTGTTTATCCGTCATCGGTTTTGAATTTCAGAAAATTTGAGTGTATACAGGTACACGCACCCCATTAAAGATCGTAAATGTTGATTTTTGCGAAAGGAGAAAAACGGGAGGACCTGGGAAAAAACACTCGTGGCACAGGAGAGAACCAACGACTAACTCTACTCACATAATGGTCCGAGTCAGGAATCGAACCCGAGCCACATTGGTGAGAGACGTGTGCCTTTACACACTAATTGCCACCCAAAATGTACATATTCTTCAAAACTCAAAACAAAAATGTGTTACTACCGACAACAACGACCGTCTACCTTTGAATCCCAACCGTGACTTTGTGCGGTAACCGAATGGCATCAAATATGGCCGGAGTCGATTGTATTCTGATTGGTTAAGCAACCGGTGGTTCATTAGCATATGAATGGATGGTTGATACAGGCTTGAAGACCAGCTGTTATTGCGCAATTTGTGCTGAAGAGAACTTGGACATTTCTGGATAAAAAAGAAAAAAAAATTATGTCAATGCAACCCCAAATTATTTGTTGGACCCAGGTTGTTGGGCACTAATTATTTAAGAAACTATTCAACCACTAATTATTCCTGTACAGAATTGTTCTTTCGGTACTGGGCTAAATATAGGGGCTTGGCATTGAACAAAAGCTGAAATAACCAACGTTTGCACAAACAGAGTCAGAGTTTAGTTTTAAAAGGGATATTTGTTTAGTCAAAAAGTGTTGAGGAGACACAGACTATATTAATTGCGCCTATGTATTGATGAAGTCACCCAATGTTTAATACATGAAATTGCAGTTCTAAAGACTGAGAAAAACAATTAGTATTGTGCAGAAAATTTTCCTCAGAAGCCAAAGAGTTTTAAAAAATTGCATGGAAAGTGCAGTAGCACCATGTGATAATTCTTTAGTGCGAGTTGTGTAGTTCAGAAAAGAACCAGAGGGAACTCAACATTTTAGACAGTATCTGACCGTTGTCAGAAGCCTGTGCTCTGCTTGTCATCACTGAGACTGAGGAAATAAGTGCTTGTGTATGTAAAAATTGTATACAAGCCGCGGCGATGACCCCCACTTTCCCCATGATGCGCTGCAGTAAACAGAGTGTAACGTCATCAATACAAAAGGCTATTGACATTCAGCTCACAGATCCTATCATATCCCTTCCCCTTCCCCTTCCCTTCAACCGGCCTCTCTCCTCTCCCACCAGGTTCTGCTAATAGGGACCCCTTATTCTTGATATCAACTCAGGCAGTGTCAATACATGAAAAGGCTAAACTATATCAAACCTTTACTTTTGACTGCAGATTGCTGATAATGATATTTAAAGCGACACTTACTGATGGTGTGAAGAGAGGATTTTTTCTGAATGTCAGTTCTCCTTTCCTTCCTCCCTTGAAGTTGACAAAGACACTGGCGTCTGAAATGTCCTCTCCTCGGACAATACGGAAGACATTCCCCAACTTCCAACTTCTACATCAACAAATAAATCAGAAACATTATAGAAAGAAGAAAAGAAAACTTAAAGATACTTAAAGGGCCACGACCATTTAGACCAGGTTTGAAAGGGATACCTTGTCCGGTTATAGAGCCCTAGTGATCTTAAGCCCACTGTCGTTCAGTACATAGACCTGTCAGTGAAGTGCATCAATTTATTGGCACTTAGGAATTAACGTCCACACTCCACAGCACAACAAAAGAAGACTTACCAGATTAAAGACTTTTAGCTAGAGATTGTTTGTAAATGCAGAAGCAGGCCCATATGCAGGATTTTTTATGGGGGGGGGGTGTGAATTTGTACTGATGGGACCAAAAATGGAACCAGCATTTTTTGTGCGCCACTACCGTTATTTCTAAATCAAAATACCATTATTTATCTCGAAAAATGTGGACCTTTTGGTAATTTGGGGGGCTAATTTGTACTGATGGGACCAAAAATGGGACAATTTGTTTTCGTGTGCCAGTACAGTTGTTTCTACACAACAATTCTATTACTTACCCCAGAAAATGTTGACCTTTTGGTAATTTGGGGGGGGGGGGGGGTATGGACGCACCCGTCGCACACCCCCCCCCCCCCCCCTCCCCCTGCGTACGGGCCTGAGAAGTAATTTACAGTCCCATTGTGTGCTAAACTGAATGGCATGGGTTCCCGATCAGTCACCGGACCAGCCTCCTTGCCCAATAGCTTGGCCGATATGAAAGGACTTACTGGAAGAGAAGTCCTTTTTTACCAGGTCTAAATGGTCGCAGCCCCTAAAGACAACAGTAGTTCTTGCCCAAGAAGACAGTAATAGATATTGTGCATTAGGAGCTTATTGTGCATGAAGCGTATAATCTTTTCACTCAGTGCGCCTGCAAACGACATGATTATAGACCAGCTCCCCTACACATACAGTCATCTTTGCAAACCTGCCCCCGCAGTTTAACATTTTCTTTATTTCTCCGTAGTCCAATCAGCTATCGCAGATAATGGCAGTTCTTTACATACGCGCAACTCGTACTACTCCCACGCACAGAATTCCTTTTTGAAACAGCATTAATTAGATATGCAACACAGGCCCACACGACTGCTGAATTGGTAGTTGACTGAGTGAAGCCGCTATGCATATTCAAATATACATTCATGGTCAAATTTGCATAAAAAGTTCATTCCCCATTTTCGCAGGTTTGCAAAGATGATGGTGTAAGTTAGAGAGCTGGACTAATCCTTAGCGGGCGCACTGCACGAACAGACATAATTATGCAACACGCATAATCAATATAATTACAGCAGCAGAATAGCGGTGTGCAATAGGAACCAGTTACCTAAATGAACTAAATATGGAAACTCATCCAAGAAACTTGACCCCAAAATTCAAACCTTTGAAATTGCTGCTCAGTTGTTTGTTACAGTATTTTTAAAGACCAAGCAATACCGACGAGGTATAAAATTCAATCTTTGCACAATTTGGGTTATTTATTTAAAAATCTTATTTGTTCAGAGTATAATTATCAAAACAAAAAGGCATAGATTAAACCGTGAATAAGCATGCAACAAGCTGATAGCGGTGGTTGAGGTGAACGAAATTTATTTTTTACATTTGTTTTTATGGTCTTTTTCATTGTCCAAAAAGTCACTATGTAATTACGGGTACTTGATTCAACAATCAGAGGAATTCATACTAACGCCAAGCAAAGAGAAAAGAAAAACAATGAATTGATATAATTTTTGTAAAATATGAGTCCTGCCTTTAAATTCAGAGGTATTGCTGAGCATGCATGAACAAACATCCCGCCAATCTGCAACAAACAAAAGCAAATTGTTTAGAAAACAAATATGCATCAAATATACGCAGCATTTTCAAAAGAAACAGGAGGGTTTGGAATTAAGATAGACTACATAATACAGGAAGGGGGGTCAATTAACAACACATTTAGGATGGAAGGGTTTCATGCTATAATCAACAAATATATAGGCCAAGGCCTTTCCCAAACTGTGGTCTCATTGATGGCTTTGGGTTCTGCTTCATCTACCACTGTACAGAATCATTGCAAATGCACAAACCCAAATTAATGAAAATGCTAACAACTAATGAAGGGCACAAGTTGGGGAGGGGGAATCATGAATCCAATGAAGTTAAGAGCCAATTTTGAAGACTAAGCTTAATCTACAAACCTTCCCTTTTAAAAACCTATTTATTTCTCTCTTGAGTTCAAATTAAAGCCATGGTGTCGTTGATTGAGAGTAAAAGTGCCCTCAGTCATCAACCAACTGTTACCGACATTAACTATCCACTCAGTAATCTGTAACAGTAACTGTAACAGCAAAAATCTTGTAAATTTCACATTTTAGAGATTTGAACCCACTTATGTGCCCACAAACTAGGCCCACAAATTTCGCTTAGTTAGTATTTGCAAACAAAATTGAAAATTGTCTGCTCTTGAAATTTAATTGGTCTCTCTTGAAGTAAGTTAGTTGGGCACGATTGGTACAGTAGATCTGCGCTATCACTCGATCGCGCAGAAATGCACTTGCACGATTGGTCAATCCGGTAGGAAATCTGACTTTACTGTCGATCGTGGAGGAGTGTTTTGTAAAAGGAAAGTAAAAGATTTTCTACCGGAGCGATCGATCAATTTATTGTGTAAGTGCAATTCAGTGCGATCAAGTGATAGCAAGACCGTTAGCAAAGAATGTAGTATCCTGACGCTACTTCAGCGCTTGTGTACAAAGTCTATGGAGAGTCAAAGAATGTAGTATCCTGACGCTACTTCAGCGCTTGTGTACAAAGTCTATGGAGAGTCTAGAAAACAACGGTGAAAATGTGTGGATAGCATACCTGCGGATAACAGTAGTTAATTTTACTTTTGCTTTCCCTGGCCCCACATATTTTGTATATTGTGGGCTATAAATGCGCTATCTCTCTTCAATTGTGGGCTATCTCTCTTCAATTATGGGCTATCTCTCTTCATTTATGGGATGTATTTGTGTTTGGCTCCCATCCTGTCTTCGGTTTTTATTATAAAATTTGTATATCTGTTAATTTGTTTTGTTTTCATTTTGAGAATGTTTGTCTTGTTTCTACCTTGTAATATTCCATATTGTTGAGACGAATAAATAATAATAATAATAATAATAATTGAGATGATATATGTATTACATGAAAAACCAAAAAACACCGCTAGGTTGCAACATTCTTTCCTATTCCATCTACGGGGCTTTTAAAAGAGCCTAATTTAATGTCTACAATGCACTCACTTCTCTCTTCCTTTTAGGTTGGTCTTTCCTGGATCCACGTGATTGTTTAGATACAATACACTGATGAAGGAGAACAAACACAGAAATAGTATCGGTGTCTGTCGACGTCGACAAACGCCAAATAGCGAAGACCGTGGAGGGTGAATTCTCCGACCTCGAGGGTATTCTTTGTACCTCATTTCATGTTGATATCCTACCAAGGCTGCAATGCTGGGCAACACTGCTCATG
Source organism: Crossaster papposus (assembly GCA_037893245.1). Taxonomy (NCBI): domain Eukaryota; kingdom Metazoa; phylum Echinodermata; class Asteroidea; order Velatida; family Solasteridae; genus Crossaster; species Crossaster papposus. The sequence continues at coordinate 35,079 of JBAIAA010001346.1, forward strand.
TTTTTCATGAATCACCTAAGCTAAGTTGGAAGCAATGGGGAAACAAACAAAGTTGTACACACGTCAGCTGGGGCTGCCTTTCTCATTGGTTAAAAGTTAGTCCGGGTAACTAGGACCCTACATCGCTTTTTTTAACATTTGGACATGATCTGGCGATAGTTGGGTCCTAGGTACCGTAGTTCTGTTGGGTTTCTTACATCTCAATCAAAATGACACTTTTCCCCAATGTTTACCCAAAGAAACATCAGATTTCACCTTCAAAACGGCCACAAAAGTACTCGATAAGCCATCTGAGATACAAGTACACATCGACGATCAAATTGAAATTACCAGCTTAATTCCGCAAGCTGCTTCGGCACTTTGCGATGCGATGCGGTATGCGATGCGTGTTGGTCCCACGTGTGTCCCATGCGATGCGTGTTGGTCACGCGTGGTACCAGCACGCAATGCATACTGCATCTCATCAGAATTGTTAACCTTAGTACTACTATAGTACTACTGTACCACAATCTTAATCGTCGATGTGTACTTGTATCCCAAATGCCTTATCGAGTACTTTTGCGGCCGTTTTGAAGGTAATGTTTCTTTGGGTAAACATTGGGGAAAAGTGTCATTTTGATTGAGATGTAACTGTAAGAAACCAAACGAAACTACCTAGGACCCTACTAACTATCGCCAGATCATGTCCAAATGTAAAAAAAAGCGATGTAGGGTCCTAGTTATTCGGACTAGTTAAAAGTTGCGTAAAAATATACCTTATTATGGTACAAGGTTAATAATAGGGTACTAGAGTACTAGGGTCTAGTAACTCGGACTAGATGAAGAAAGGCTAGTCCCACTTGGGTGTCCCCAGGCATAGCCCAGGTGGACTCCCTAACCTCCCTACGTTACGGAGGGAGTCCAGGATACGAAGCCTCTAAACGTGGGCGAAAAAAAATTATGATGAAATTTTCAATATTTTTACCTCATTGTAGACAATAATTCCACCCTCACATATTATCATCGTGTCCCTATCTATGAGAACGGGAGGTTTAGAAATTCCATATGCTGCGCTGGATGACGTTTTTCAGGAAATTAAACTCAAAAGCAACGTTAACTTGTAGACTCTTTTCATCAGTTTTATACCGACTCGAGTTCGTATACGACGTGCGTTGTATGCGCGATGCTGCGTGCACGCTCAATATCAATGCGCGCAGTAGCATCAATCGCGGATTCGCGGAGGGCAGAGGGCACGCGTGTGCATACACGCACACACGTACGAACTCGGTTTAAAACTGACGAAGAGAGTCTACAAGTTTAACGTTGTTTTGAGTTTATTTTCCTGAAAAACGTCGGCCAGCGTAAGGCCGACAGAATGAAAGTCATGGAATACCGTCCACCGCCCGCATGTGCCGAAAGGTGCCCGCGAAATTTTTAATTATTTGAAAATAAATCATTATTTACCCAGAATATTAATCTGCCACAACAGTTTAGTTCAAGTTTTATCTGAATCTGCTCGACACAATTTTTCAAACGCAGAATAGTCATTGGCGCGAAACCCAATCTTCCCACGTCGCGCGTATATACGCGTACAGAGTACAGTGAACATGCAGTACATATACATGTACACAAACGTGCATACAATGTATAGTGCGCGGTTACCAGCACGAGCGCTGCATGATACCAACAACTGCCTGTGGCCGTTTTCCCAAACACTTTCTTAATCTCCACGTAGTGACATCATGCAATTTGTCATCCGAACCACACAGCGCACAGCATAAAAACGACTGGAGAAAGACTAGTAGGGTAGTTACAATTGAGCAATATATTGCTCACGTGTGTATGACGACATGTGTGTATGACACGTGATCGTGATATGACGTGTTCAGAATAATGAATAATGAATAATGAAATAAAGTCTCATTGTTTTTCAAAATCAGCCGGACGGTATTCTATGACTTTCATTTCGTCGACCTAACATATGGAATTTCGTAACCCCTCGTTGTTGTTCTCATAGATAATTAGGACACATAGAATACAGACGAGAAATTTACTTTTTCAACAAGGTAAAAATGAGAGTAAAATTAGTGGTTTTTTTTTAGTCGTATTGCACAGAGGTCTTAAATCCTGGACGTTAGTCGTAGTGCAACCTGGGCTATCTTCAGGGCAGTAAAAGTAAAATAGTGTAAAAAACTAGTACAGTTGTTTTCCTAGTTCCGGATGATTTTTTCTAGTTCCGGATTTTTTCCTAGTTCCGGATCGCTTCAAATAAAAACCTACCAGTCTTATGGCTTGGTCTCCAATACTATTTTTTTAGATGAAGTGCATTTTGAGAAGGAACATACAAGCTTCTTGATACATAAATATCTTTTCAATAAAATATCCAGAAAAAGAATTTTGGCTAGATTTTCGACTCGTACTTTGACATGTTTGGACGGTTTGTAGAAATCACGGGAGCCGCAAAACCACTAACAAATATTCTGCGACATGTCACTCAAAACGTTTGATTTCATTTATGCCTTTTTGTAGTCTACAGTTGTATAAAACTCATGCATCGATTATTTATTGAGTAAAAATAAGTCTAAAAAATCGTCTAAAAGTATCCAGTATTAAAAAATCTGCCAAAGACTGAACGTATATTTTTTCCTAGTTCCGGATCGCGCGTAAAATACATGCATCAACTACACGCGCGCAAGCAATTTCATATGACGTGTTCTGCGATGTAATTGTCAAAGTTTATCGGCTCGTTGCCGCGCCACACACGTACCGGTCTCACACGCTACACGGACAAAACATTTCAAAACATTTCCTTGCAAGTCTTCTTTTTAAACTTTATTATTGGAACTAGTGGAAGTATTTGAAATGTATTTTAAACTGCATTTATATAAATTAATAAATACTTTATCAGAAATATAGGCTTGATTCGGGTCGGTTCTAGCGTGATTATTTTTCATGAACGAAGCAGTTTTCACCAGATCCGGAATTGGTTAAACCGATCCGCAACTAGGAAAAGTGATGTCGACTCTTTTGACGTCGTATTTTCGAAATAAGAAGAGCATAAATATGGAAACAAACACTGTAGTTTTTCCATCACTCAAGGTAAACTACTAAACCTATTTTATTTGAATTTCGAGGATTAGACTAGCCGAAAACAGCCTGAATATATTTTGCGATCCGGTGTCGTGCCAAAAGGTGTCCGGTGCGAAATAGTGTCCGGTCCGCCATGTGATTGGTCGAGCGCCTATGACGTCACATTGTTTACGGAAGCTTGCCAAATACTGTCCGCGCTAAGTGTGCATCCTATTGCGTGCTTGCTGTTGAGCTGAGAAGACGTGTTACAGATAAGATCGCGTTTTATCCTGAATTTCCTTTTGCCATATATTTAAAAGCTTTCCTTTTTATCTGTGATTGCTAAGGATTTGTGTATTTGTCTAGGCCTAACTAACTTATTAATAGTTCATTTTATAACGTTTTTTTGTCCAAGAACTTGTGTGTGTTTTTCGTGGGACTGTTCTGTTTCAAAACACGTGCACGTACGCATACTCGTAATCGTATTAACGTTGGTGTGGTGACTTTTTTTAAATTTACGATTTATTCACTGCACATTCCCGTTTGATTTTTCACATTTTTAACACCTTTTAGTACTTACTTGTCTTAACATTTGTCACTTGTAACATCATTCTAGTTGTTCGATTTCCATTTCGTCCAGCCCACACTGGCACATTATTTCATTTTCAAGCTTAGACTTGGTTTAATCACACTGTTCACAACGTTCTGGTAACCCCATTAGGCATTACTACTGCTAGTGCTAGTGTAATATACAAACAGTTTGGTGATTTTTTTCCCTTAAATTCTCGATTTATTATTTGCACATTACGTTCTAATTTCACATTTGAAACCCCGTTTAATGCATTTACTTTAAAACTAACATTAAGATTAAGACTGAGTAAATCTTGTTTATATTTGGTTTTATATTTGATTATTGCAAAAGTCGTGCTTTTTAGGGTGATCATGGCTGTTGACGATATTGTTGATAAACGTATCAAATATAACCGTTCTTTGGAAGATGTTTTTCAGTTTCTTTCAGGGGGAAGCTATCCTGTTGGAATGACTGATATTATAACCAGCAGCGAACTATTCGGAGATTTTCGAGCAGCTTCAGAGTAGAAGGTATGATGCCAAAGATTTATATACATGATCATAAACATGTTCATTGCTTTATTGAGGATGTAACTTTTGCTACAATTTATGTGTTTACAATGTTTAGCTTATAAGGGTTTTAAGGAAAGATTTGTGAAAAACTAAGCATTAAAATTCGCACTTTGATAGGCACATTTGCAGAATCTCTTAGCTGAATATTCGAATACATGGTGACGGTTGATTCCCTTCAATAAACATTGATAGGCACATTTTCAGAATCTCGTAGCTGAATATGCGAATGCATTGTCACGGTTATTTACCTTCAATAAACATGCATTCACATGGTGGATGATTGTCCCTCTCTGACACTATTACTGCGTATCCTCACAGCCACTAAGGTAAATTTGATTTGACTTGAATTGGCTTTTTCTCGATCTTCCCTATTCAAAAAACACACGTATACCTTTTAAAAATTGTATGGAGGTTTTAAAAAACTACGGTAGTGTCCTTTTAACTTCTTCAGATTCTACTTTTGAATAGTGCACGTACATGTATAATCCAATTTATACTGTCGGACTTGCAGGCAACGAGCTCTACTACGCCGGGAAGGGAGCAGAGAGATGACTGGTTATTATGGACGAGGGAAGACGGATGGAGATCTTCCGCGAGTGCCACGACTCGGCCTTCGGGGGTCATTTTGGGCAGAAAAAGACCCTTCTGAAGATTGAGGCGAGGTTCTACTGGCGGACAATGACAACAGATGTGAATCAATGGGTATGTAAAGGGGCAATATTAACTGAGCAAATATTGAAAAAGTTACTGAAATTGTAATCGTGTGCGTAAAATCAGATGAAAACTAAAATGTACAATTCAGGCCTAATCATCAGAATATTTGCATGCAAATAATGTAGATCTCTCATTCTGCATAAATCTCTATTCTGTATTAAAATGAACTTGTTCATGTTGTAGATTCACCAGTGTGTCAAGTGCCAGGGGATGGAGAAGATTAAAACTGCTGCCCCAGAGCTTCAACCCATCCCTGTAGTTGGCCCTTGGGTCATGGTTGGGATTGACCTCATCGGCCCATTCAAAGAGTCGAGGACTGGCAACCGGTATGCCAGCAAAGCGGATCAAGAAGGCCCCAGAGGATGCGAGCACGGAGGACATCATCACAGGATCTTGGTTAAGTGATAAACACATTGATTTCGCCCAATCTTGCCTATCTAATCAGTTCCCTGCAATTCACGGCTTTCAGAGTGCTGTGACCCTTCATGCAGGTAGTGCCGGAGGTTATGTAGTGACCAGTGATGGCCCATTTATTCAAATTGTCAATGTCAATGCTTCTCACTGGGTCACTCTGATCAAAATCGATCTCAGTTCAATGCAAATTGTAAGTTCAACTGATGAGTCATGAATTTGACGAAAGGGCAATTAGCAGCATTGAACATTTTACACATTTGTGGTTCATTTTGACTAAGGTTATATTTATTTCAGTTCAAAGTGTTTACAGCTAAAATAAATTAAAAAAATTTCCCCAAAAAATCTTGATGAGCTGCTGGTTGGCCTCTTGAACATGCAATGCATGTCATGTTTGAGTTAAACTGGTGTCTGCCTTTATTAGGGTTCGTACAGGCCTGCTGTGAGCTACATGTGCCATGTTTATTGGCGACAAGTTGTGTTGGTTTATTTATAATTATACATTTACATATTATAATTATACTGTACATGTATTCCTGTAAAGTTTGCATATTAAAATTAAATTTGAAACAAGTTTATTTGTTCAAAGAGTCTAAGAGATAGTTAAAATGTTCACTGTACTGTTCTTTTTTCCCAGAGAGAAAGGAAGTTACAGTATCGAATGAGTAACTCAATAAAAAAAATAGAAACCAAACACAATGATGTACTGTCTATTCATGCCAATTACCGTTTACTTATACTGTGCGTTTACAAATCCTGTTAAAAACTGTCCCATCTGTCCCAACTGCCAAATACTGTCGGTTTATTAATTAATACAGATCCTGCTAAAAAGTAAACTGTCCCTCGAGTCTAGTCCTGCAATACTGTCCGTTTATAATACAGATCTTGCCAAATACTGTCCGTTTATAACACAGATCCTGCTAAAAACTGTCCCATAAGTCCTGCCAAATACTGTCCGTTTATAATACAGATCCTGCATGCCAAAATACTGTCCATAGACTGCGCGCGCGCGCCCGGACACTATTTTGCATCGGACACTATTTGGCACGTATTACATGCCAAATAATGTCCGGCCTCTACTGCGCATGCCCAGCGGACACTATTTCGCACCGGACACCTTTTGGCACGACACCGGAACTACAGTTGTTTTCCTAGTTCCGGATTTTTCCTAGTTCCGGATCGCTTCAAATAAAAACCTACCTCTTATGGCTTGGTCTCCAATACTATTTTTTTAGATGAAGTGCATTTTGAAAAGAAACATACAAGCTTCTTGATACATAAATATCTTTTCAATAAAATATCCAGAAAAGGAATTTTGGCTAGATTTTCGACTCGTACTTTGACGTGTTTGGACGGTTTGTAGAAATCACGGGAGCCGCAAAACCACGAACAAATATTCTGCGACATGTCACTCAAAACGTTTGATTTCATTTATGCCTTTTTGTAGTCTACAGTTGTATAAAACTCATGCATCGATTATTTGTTGAGTAAAAATAAGTCTAAAAGTCTCCAGTATTAAAAAATATGCCAAAGACTGAACGTATATCTTTTCCTAGTTCCGGATCGCGCGTGAAATACATGCATCAACTACACGCGCACAAGCGTTTTCATATGACGTGTTCTGCGATGTGATCGGTCAACGTTTATCGGCTCGTTGCCGCGCCACACACGTACCGGTCGCGCACGCTACACGGACAAAATATTTCAAAACATTTCCTTGCAAGTCTTCTTTTTGAACTTTATTGGGAGTGGAAGTATTTAAAATGTATTTTAAACTGTATTTATATAAACTAATGAATACTTTATCAGAAATATAGGCTTGATTCGGGTTGGTTCTAGCGTGATTATTTTTTATGTACGAAGCAGTTTTTCACCCGATCCGGAATTAGTTGAACCGATCCGCAACTAGGAAAAGTGATGTCGGTATATTTGACGTCGTATTTTCACATTAAGAAGAGCATAAATATCGAAACAAAAACTGTAGTTTCTCCATTACTTAAGGTAAACTACTAAACCTATTTCATTCGAATTTCGAGGATTAGACTTGCCGAAAACAGCCTGAATTGTTTTTGCGATCCGGAACTAGGAAAACGTCTGTAGTAGTAAAACGTCTAGCATGTCTAGTAACTGACCTTGTTATTGTTTCAAAACTTTGGGTTTCTAGGCTTCAGATGTCTAGCTATCCTGTAATTTCAGAGACAGTTGTGCACTTGACTTTAGCAGAAAACAAACCGGCAGTGGATATTTTGCTGGCGATCAGGAACAAGAAAGAATCCGGAACTTGTAGTACGTCTAAGTTACTCAGTTCAGCAGCTCAGGCCGCCGCCATGATAACAAAAAAATTACCACACTCTAACGATTGGTGGCGCTTTATTATTGATCGACGCGCCGACGTTGAGTGCATGTTGTGGTTTAGTGACGCACTGCGTCTAAAATCGGCATATCAAAAGCAAAGATCGTAGATACAGAGCGCCCCGCAAACATACCAGTCACTTTGCCATGTTTATCACTTTTACTGGCGTAAAATAAATATGTTGAAAACTCTGCTTTTGGGTTTTCCTTATGAGGTCCAAATACAAACATTTAAATAAAAAGTAGCACAAATATTTAAAAATTAATTTTCATTGGGCGGCAGGTTTAACATCCCCTCCGTTGGTTAAATGTTATGGGGTGGAAAGGGGTAGGGGTGGGGGAGGGGGAGGGGGAGGGGGGGAGGGGGTGGTCACACCTGAACATATCACAATCACTTCAGAATCATGTCAAACTAAAAGTTCATTGGAAAATCCAACAAATACCGATTTTCATTAATATTTTGAACTCGTCGAATCTGCATTTTGATCAACTCTGCTACAGGTGAGAAACCATATACCCAGCACGATATGTGGCAGAGGGGTACCCCCCCCCCCCCCCTCTTATCCCTATACTTTATACGCACTCAACACTATTGTAACCTAACCCACCCCCCTTGAAACCTAAAAGGAATTCCTGAGATTCCGGGAACACAATGGTCAACACAAAAGAGGGGGGTTTTCTCTGCCACATATCGTGGTTCATATGAGAAACCAAGTCAATTTAGTAGAAATAGGCCGTCCTGGATATATACTATATACTATACTATATACTATCTTGTCTCTCCTATTCTCCTCTTCCTCCACCCCCTCTTCTCCCCGTTTTTATCCATCTCTCTGTCACTCTCTTAAATTTTTAGACGCATGTATTTCTCTGACTGTCTCTATTTTGTCTGAAGATAAAATCGAGATCATCACCGAAAGGTTATTTGCGGTGGAGCAATATAATGTCGAGCAACATAATATCACTTTTGATAAGCGAGAGAATAGATACAAACTGATGCACAGTATTACTAGCAAAAACTATCTTTTTTCCACATTATAATTGGATCTGACTAAATACTCAAATGAGCAAGTGCAGGCACCCGATGCTTAAATCTACAGTTAATTATTTTATTAAATACAATAATACACAGATTCAAAAGCAAGTCAGGGTGGTCAATTGTACCCCAAAACAATAGATTTATAACATAGGTTTACCCGCACACGAGCACGACTTTCTCAACAGTTTTCAAATTGAATCCAAACCTTTTAAACTTGTTAACATACCAAGTATGCTTCATTGTCTCGGCTAATTTACTTTTATCATTTTTTATCCAGTACAGAAATGGTTTTAGATAAAAAAAAAAAAATACTACATGTACCTTCATAATCGGAGACATCTGTTTTAGATTTATATACATTTGTAAAATAATCCCGTTGTGCATTTAAAATATCATTTGGCTTGGTGACTCCTGTATCGTTATCAGTATTTAACCATTTTACAGTGCTTTTTAATACTGTTTCGCTTTTCCAGGTTTAAAAAATATTAATACCTTTTCGGACCACCTAATTCTAGCACGCATCATAATGCCATCAACCACATTAGAATCCAAGTCTTCTATAATCAACTTAACCCTATCAATTTCATTTAAGATATCCTGATCAAGACTACTAGCAAGCTGTTTTTCCAACTGAATCCAATGATCATATTGCATTTCATCTTGGCATAAGTTATAGACCAATCCCTAGTTCTATATTTCATCCATTCCCATTTGACTTAACAAGCATCAATATTTGGATCATCCAGACATACCTTCAAATTATCATGTAAACATTGGACGTAATCAGCATCCTCTAGGCTCTAATCGTGAATTATTAAACTTCCAGCGACCTAGACCTCTAATTGGGTTTAATAATAATACTAACTGCTAAATGGTCTGTTCTGATTCAAGGGAAAATATCACTATTTACAATAATCTATTAAATTAGTCTACCGGTATTGCTTATTAAAAGATCCGATCTACAGTGAATCTGTCTCCATGTACATGTATACCTGGATTTATTCTTGTATCTGCAAATCTAATCAATAATCTCTGTAATTTTTCTTACGATAGAATCCTTGGGTTTTCTCCAAACCCCTTTTTATCAAGCTTGGCATTAAATACACATTTAAAGTCACTGTAATAACTGGCGCGGGGCCAGCAGAGCTGGCTGGAGACGGCGTAGGCGCTGGAGACGGCGTAGGCGCTGGCGCCGATGTAGTTACGTACTGACCATGGAATCCTCTTCTTGGTACGCTGGAGTTTCCCAGAGGTTGCTATCGGTATATGTTGTTGTTATATATCCTTTGTGTACCCCGACTCTCGGTTTCATGTTTGAAGGAATAAGATATATGCCCGGGGTGTATCATAAAGATTAACGAGCTTCTTGTGTATTGTAGAGAATCTTAACAAACCTGTTGATAGAAACCTCTAAATAAGTAGATCATCAAACTTTAAAGTCCTTCAGCCCGGGCATTAACGCGTCCAGGCCCATGAGCTTGTTTTAAACACACATTTAAAACCGGACAACCTCATATTTATTCCCTTATTTATTCATACATAGACGAAACCACTCAAATGGCTAATGAGCATTGTTTTGATACCATGAACATTTACTGGAATATAACAAACAGACTTAAACTGGCAAACAATAAAATAGTTATTGAAATTGTATATTTAAAAACAATTACTATTGTCAATTGTCATATCCATAAAAATATACTACTTCTAGAATCTTGAGGCACCGTGTGCAAAGTTCTAGTTTCTAGTAGACTGATAGTTATACAGTACCATGAACATCTACTGGAATATGACAACAAAACTTAACCGGCAAACAATAAAATATTGTATAAAAAAATACTATTGTCAACTGTAATATGCAGTAAAACAGCATTTGAATGGACTGATATTACCTCTAGGAACTAAAATGCACCAGTTTCTAGATGTACATGTACACTGATACCACGAACATTTACCAGAATATAAAAAACAATAACATGATTATTGATATTGTATATACTTTTTGTAACAGTTACTATTATCAAATGTCATATCCAGATTTAGTTGACATGAACAAACACCAGTTTTAGTGTACATGAAAACAAAGGATATTTTCCCAAATATAACTATTCAGGTATCAGGCACTTCAAAAGAGTCGATCTTGTCAACTGAAGAAATAAATTATATCAAATATAATTAAAACATTATTGGATAAATTTCACCTTGTTTTTTGTTTTTCTTTGGCAACTTCTGGTATCTACAGATCTGTTACAGTGTGAATTTACTCAAACTGCAAACCCAGTTTGACCAGATCAAACCCATCATTTTATGTGATCCTATTTCATGTTGGTCCTAATTAAGTTCAATGGCCTAAATAAAATAAAACCAAAACTCAAATACAATCACGTGACTTGCTTATCGTTTAGTAAAATAATTATCCTTGACACACTATACCTAATCTAAATAGACACACGTACAAGACAAAGGTAGGACACACCATTGGTAATTGCTTGAATAATCAGGAATGGGGGTTAAATTTTATAGTAAATATCGTTTAACTGACCTTTCCGAAGTTGTACTGTGATGGATGCCAAGAAAATTGCAAGAAAAACGGCGTTCGTTTTCAACTGGCGTCAGTCAGTTCTTTCTTTCGCGTTTGTCGAAACAAAGTAACAAAGGATTTACGAGCACGACAATAACCATGGCCTGTTTCTTGTTTACGTAATATTACATAACACGAACACTGCGTTTCGCGAATGCAGGTCAGCACCGTATAAATTACAGTATTTCACAACACCTTTTCGTGCGCGGGACTTTTGAGAGTGCTGATTCGCTACAAGTTACATTGTATATAAATAAGTACACGCGTCTATAGGCGCGTAACAGGATTAATCGTGACAGTCATTGTTGTGAAGCAAATATCTTGTGAAAAAAAATGAAAAATAATGCCTTAAGTAAACACAGGTGGCGTTTTTATGCTTTATTATAAAGGTAATAATGTGCTAAACAAATTACATCAGGTTTTGAGAAAAAAAAACTTAAAAAACAACTCCAGATTATCTTCAAAATTAGTACCTTGAATGGTAATACAAACTAAAAAAATTTATCATTGCAAATACAATAACCCCCTTCTTTTGAATGTACCTTTTTTTAAATTAAAGTTTTACTAAAATCAAGACAAAGCTCCAAACGAAGACGGTGCTACGTCACCACTTCCTCAAGAAATACAACAATTGAAAACATAATCAAATACACAGTTTGGTAAAAGTAAAAATGTATTGAAATGTTGTGCACGTTTTCCCATCGGTGTGTGCACTCATATCAATTACTGTATGCCTGTGATAATCACAATGAGATGACATAATAACTGTTCCATAAAGGTTTCAAAGAGAAGGACCAACATTAAGTTTACATCAAACCAAAAACATATCAGATTGGCAACTGAATTATACCATTCTTTGTAAACAAATTCAATGTTTAATATCTCCACAGACTATTGAGCTTTAAACTTACAATTAACATAGATGTGTCCTGATGAGTCGCATGGATGCTTTCATTTGAAGACAACTCTAAGTTTGTTTTATGATTTATCTGCACTAAAAACAGAGACATTTCTGGCATAATTCTGAGCAATTAAAATATTTGTTTCAATTTATGAGGGTCAACAGAAAGAGAAAGCTTGTCACCACTGGACAATTACAAGCATGACCAGTGAACAAAAGATGTCCACAGGATGCAGGAAGATGGTACCGATCGTTTCCCTTCTATGAGGCAAAATGGGGCTTGGGTTATCTGTAGAAACATACAGGGGAACACTAATAAGGGATTTTTGATAAACAGTTCAAGTGTTCACAGTGTGAGAGAAAATGGCTTTTGTCTTTTTGTTCTTAACTACATGAAAACAATGAATGTGCACAGCAGGTATGGGAGGTAAGCATATATGGGTGAGTTTTGTTTGTGTGTGCATAAGTAATTGTTTAGAGGTGGTGGTTCTTCTACAAAGTGAAGAAGAAATTAAGTGTTAAGATTTAGAAAATATTAAGCACCATCATAAAGACAGCTCGCTTACATGGCTTGCTAATGTGCTATGTCTGTTACCAAGCACAATTGAAGCAAAAGATAAACAAAGAATCCCTCAGGAAAACACTGAGTATACAGTGTAAAATACATCTGTGAAGGGCCAAAATCTAATATTGAAGACAATAATTGTTGCAAATAAGCATTTTCATACTTATTTTGTGGATTTATCTTTTTATACCTTGATGTTAAGGTTCAATCTCTGTAAAGGAGCTCCATCTGAACGTGGGTCATAGTGATAATTACATGACAGATCCAGTTCAACCAGATTAGGCATAACACTAAGGGATGCAGCGATGGGTTCAATGTCTGCAGCCCTCAATGAGCAACTCCGTAATGCCAGCTTTTGCAGTTGTTTCAGACACTTTAAGTGAGACCACGCACCCGAGCCAGCCAGGGATTTATTGTAAGACAGATTCAGTTCAACCAGATGTGGCATGTCACTCAATGATGCAGCAATGGATTCAATGTTTGCAGCCCTCAATGAGCAACCCCGTAATGCCAGTTTTTTCAGTTGTTTTAAACACTTTAAGTGAGACCATGCACCCGAGCCCGCCAGGGTTTCATTGCAAGACAAATCCAGTTCAACCAGATTTGGCATGTCACTATGTGATGCAGCAATGGATTCAATGTTTGCAGCCCTCAATGAGCAACCCTGTAATTTCAGCTTTTTTAGTTGTTTCAGACACTTTAAGTGAGACCATGCACCCGAGTCAGCCAGGGATTTATTGCCAGACAGATCCAGTTCAACCAGATTTGGCATGTCACTCAATGATGCAGCAATGTCCTCAATATCACTGCTATGTAATGAGCAGTGTTGTAATTTCAATCTCTTAAGATGTTTCAGTTTCTGTAGTTCAGACCATTCAGCTGCTGTACCACCAAGGTCATTACTATATTGAATGGTAAGTTCAACTAAGTCACTTCTATGTTCCATTGCCCTGATAATATTTGCCATATCAGGACCTCGACATTTATTTGAGAGCCGCAGTCTTATGCCAGTACTGATTTCATCCTCTTCAAAGCCTAACTCATCTGCATAGCAACACACAAGTTTTGGCATACGACCAACTAGAGCCACAACACACATCGCATCCTCCACTTCTAAACCACAGCCATCTATGATCAGCATCTTAAGTTGTGTCAGCTGCTGTAACTGCTGTAACAAAGACACACCCGAGCCAGCAAATGGATTTCTAGACACATCCAATTTAACCAGAGTGGGCATGCTACTCAGTGATACAGCAACGTGTTCAATATCCGAGCCTACCAATGAGCAGTTTGTTAAGGCTAATTGCTCCAGATATTTCAACCCTTTTAATGTTGGTGACCACACAGCTGCTGTACCACTTAGTCCTTTAACACCGTCAAAGACAGTTTCCTGCAGTCCCTTGATTGATTTCATTTGTAATGCAACCGAGTCTGTTCTGTTAGCCAGCCCCTTCAGGATGCACTTCATTTCATTACCATTTAATGTCACCCCACTAAGCTCAAAACGAATACCACCCCCTGATGGGTATATCTGTATACATGTACTTTCATAACTTTTATAAACCCGTGCACTTAGTGACATCAAATTTGGCATATCTCTTAATGATAGCGCAATGTGCTTTATATCACCAATCATCAGAGAAACACAATCCAGCTTCAATTTCTGAAGATGCATTTTATTTAACAGTGGCATCCATGAAGGCAATGAACCACTTAAACCTTCACTGTCTGAAAGGTCTAATTTAGACAACTTGTGAGCCTTGCCCAATGATGATGCAATGTCTGTCATACTATTGGTGGTTAAAGAGCATTGCTGCATTATGACAACAGAAATATTCGGCATGTTACTTATGGCCACTGCCAGATCTTTACTACACCTTTTCAAGTTATGGTCGTAGAAGGTTATTTCCCTGACTTTGTCGAGGTACACATTGCTTGTGTTCTTTGTCTGATTAATAGCAACATGTTTGAGAAACCATACGAAGGAGCTCATCTCATCACGGCTGTTGAGATAATGTGTGTCTATTGTTTCAGTTATGACTGACTCTATGAATGCCTTTGATAACAGATTTTTTGCCTGGCTCTCAAAGTAACAATTCAAGGCAATGGGTAATGCTGTATTGGTACGGGTAGGCCCACTCTCATCATCGATCCTCTTCTGTAACATCTTCAAGACTTCAACAGTGCATGCTTCATTGTCGCCACAACAAAAGCGCAGCAAATAGGGAAACTTCTTCATGTCATTAAGTTGATCAAGATTCTTTTGAAATTCCTCAGTGTCTGATTTCTGTAAGCTTTGCAGGTAAAAAGCAGCAGAGAACTCCTGAAATGTTTTGTGGATAAACTGCATGTTGTCCTGACTGCCCATATCTTTATAGACCCTCTGGCTCGTGAGTATGCCAGCCTTAAATGCTTTATCAAGCACATTCTTCTCTCTTTCTTGAAAAGAAAGCTGCTGCAATGGAGACACCAGGCCATCTAAAGCAACCTTTCCAACTGCAACAAGTATATCTGGTATCTCTTCCTCCGGTATACCTCTTCTCTTGAATATATATCGAAGAGCCTTGCCATACAAGAGTGATATTGTGTCTGGTAGTGTGGAATCATTACCTCTCCATAATACACACATTAATAGGAGAAGCATTGGGCTATGGGCTAAATCAAAGAGGACATCTGAAGACTGAATGGTTTGGAAAAGGGACTCGGCATCATTAGGGCTTCGAGGGAAAAACTTTCCCAAGTAATTTCCAATATCTTTCTCACAGAACCCCATTACCTTTACTTGAGTGAACTGTTGTTTACCCAGTGATCCGCTGACTAATTTGCCAAAATGAGAGGTGCGGGTGGTTATAACCACATCAATGTCTTTTTCAATTTCTCGATTTAGAATTTGCAAGATGGATCCGAATGATTTACTATCAAGCTCGGTGGTCATCAACTCATCAAAGCCATCCAGAAGAACTAACACCTTTTTAGGATTCTTCGAAATAAAGGTTTTCAGGTGTTTCTCATCGATAATATTTCGATCGATGAGTTGCTTGAATACAGATTCAACGAGATCTGCAGTTTGTTCCAGTTCACTCATGCTCAGAACAAAAACGAGCTTATATTTGGCCAGAGGGCCAGAACAACCAGCTGCCCAGTCGTTACCCATTTTCCTAATCACGGTTGTTTTCCCCAGACCAGCCAATCCCTCATAAATTATACGATTGATAACAAAACCTTGTTTGTTTTTAAGAAGGAAAGCATCCTCATACGTCACCTCCTTCCCACCTTTAAACGATATCCCTGTCAATTGTAACTCATCAGTGACTAATCTTAACTTAGTATACATATCTATTAAAGGCATCATATCATCGGGAATAAAAGGAGATATGGGGACACAACTGCCTTCGGTCATGTAAACCTTCTTAAGTGCTTCTTCACACAGATCTGCCGCAGTGTTTGCTGCTGCATCGATGACTGGACTGGTACCTTGACTTGTTTGTACTGGTGGGCTGCCTTCCTCATGTTGGATGTGTTGTACAGAGTGCTGATCATTTTCCATGCGGCCTGTTGAAAAAGTGAATTTATCACATTTGGGAGTAGTTTGAGGCAAAATATGTCGAGCAAGAATATGCATGAATTGTAATAATGTAGAAATCACTTAAAGCAGACAACCATCCTATACATGAGCAGGGGAGATCAAATTTTTATCAGATTTATTTTATGTCCGATTGTTGCGGACAGGCAAATAGGTAATTCTGCACATTACTATCTTTCTTATTTTTACTATAATTGTTACAATTTTGTGTCAGAGCAGGGACAGATTGAGCAGTCAGTGCACAGCATTGCTCATAATCGAGTGCACAGCATTGCTCATAATCAAGTGCACAGCATTGCTCATAATCAAGTGCACAGCATTGCTCATAATCAAGTGCACAGCATTGCTCACAATCCAGTGCACAGCATTGCTCACAATCGAGTGCACAGCATTGCTCATAATCGAGTGCACAGCATTGCTCATAATCAAGTGCACAGCATTGCTCATAATTAAGTGCACAGCATTGCTCATAATCGAGTGCACAGCATTGTTCATAATCGAGTGCACAGCATTGCTCATAATCAAGTGCACAGCATTGTTCATAATCAAGTGCACAGCATTGCTCATAATCGAGTGCACAGCATTGCCCATAATCAAGTGCACAGCAATGCTCATAATCAAGTGCCCAGCATTGCTCATAATGAAGTGCACAGCAATGCTCATAATCAAGTGCACAGCATTGCTCATAATCGAGTGCACAGCATTGCTCATAATCAAGTGCACAGCATTGCTCATAATCAAGTGCACAGCATTGCTCATAATCAAGTGCACAGCATTGCTCACAATCCAGTGCACAGCATTGCTCATAATCGAGTGCACAGCATTGCTCATAATCGAGTGCACAGCATTGCTCATAATCAAGTGCACAGCATTGCTCATAATCGAGTGCACAGCATTGCTCATAATCAAGTGCACAGCATTGTTCATAATCAAGTGCCCAGCATTGCTCATAATCGAGTGCACAGCATTGCTCATAATCGAGTGCACAGCATTGCCCATAATCGAGTGCACAGCATTGCTCATAATCGAGTGCACAGCATTGCCCATAATCAAGTGCACAGCATTGCTCATAATCAAGTGCACAGCATTGCTCATAATCGAGTGCACAGCATTGCTCATAATCGAGTGCACAGCATTGCTCATAATCAAGTGCACAGCATTGCCCATAATCGAGTGCACAGCATTGCACATAATCGAGTGCACAGCATTGCTCATAATCGAGTGCACAGCATTGCTCATAATCGAGTGCACAGCATTGCTCATAATCGAGTGCACAGCATTGCTCATAATCGAGTGCACAGCATTGCACATAATCAAGTGCACAGCATTGCTCATAATCGAGTGCACAGCATTGCCCATAATCAAGTGCACAGCATTGCTCATAATCGAGTGCACAGCATTGCTCATAATCGAGTGCACAGCATTGCTCATAATCAAGTGCACAGCATTGCTCATAATCGAGTGCACAGCATTGCTCATAATCGAGTGCACAGCATTGCTCATAATCAAGTGCACAGCATTGCTCATAATCGAGTGCACAGCATTGCTCATAATCGAGTGCACAGCATCGCTCATAATCGAGTGCACAGCATTGCTCATAATCAAGTGCACAGCATTGCTCATAATCGAGTGCACAGCATTGCTCATAATCGAGTGCACAGCATTGCTCATAATCGAGTGCACAGCATCGCTCATAATCGAGTGCACAGCATCGCTCATAATCGAGTGCACAGCATTGCTCATAATCAAGTGCACAGCATTGCTCATAATCGAGTGCACAGCATTGCTCATAATCGAGTGCACAGCATTGCCCATAATCAAGTGCACAGCATTGCTCATAATCGAGTGCACAGCATTGCTCATAATCGAGTGCACAGCATTGCTCATAATCGAGTGCACAGCATTGCTCATAATCGAGTGCACAGCATTGCTCATAATCGAGTGCACAGCATTGCTCATAATCGAGTGCACAGCATTGCTCATAATCAAGTGCACACCATTGCTCATAATCAAGTGCACAGCATTGCTCATAATCGAGTGCACAGCATTGCTCATAATCGAGTGCACAGCATTGCTCATAATCGAGTGCACAGCATTGCTCATAATCGAGTGCACAGCATTGCTCATAATCAAGTGCACAGCATTGCTCATAATCGAGTGCACAGCATTGCTCATAATCGAGTGCACAGCATTGCTCATAATCGAGTGCACAGCATTGCTCATAATCGAGTGCACAGCATTGCTCATAATCGAGTGCACAGCATTGCTCATAATCAAGTGCACACCATTGCTCATAATCAAGTGCCCAGCATTGCTCATAATCAAGTGCACAGCATTGCTCATAATCGAGTGCACAGCATTGCTCATAATCGAGTGCACAGCATTGCTCATAATCGAGTGCACAGCATTGCTCATAATCGAGTGCACAGCATTGCTCATAATCGAGTGCACAGCATTGCTCATAATCGAGTGCACAGCATTGCTCATAATCAAGTGCAGAGTTTTATTTTTATTTGCAGCGAGTTGGCAGCCTCGGCCGTTCGATAATTCACGAGGTTTTAACAAGAGTTCAATTGTGCCCCTTGAACAATTGACATAAAATCTCTTAAGTGGTTTCAGGATAAAATTAAACAGCGAGTGAAACTTCCATAATTTCTGCGGCAATGGATGAACATTTTGTATTATTATTTCCTATTTAAAGGTAGGATACACCATTTGCAGATATCAAAAAATCTTACGATCGAATTATTTATAAACATATATCTTACCTATTTGAAAGTAAATAAAGATTAAAGGCCTTTAGCAAAATGACTGCGCTAGATATCCTATAATTGTTCCGAAAAATTGAATTTTATAAACAAAAATTCACGATCGCCGGATGGCGATCGCGAAAAAAACCTAGAACAACATAAGAACCACTGCCTGACGCCGGTTGAAAACGAATGCCGTTTTTCTTGCTTTTTTCAGCATCCATGATTGTAAAACTTTGGACAGATCAGTTAAACGATATTTACTATAAAAAACAAACCCCCAAAATCCACCCATTCATAATAATTCAAGCAATTACCAATGGTGTATCCTTAAAGTTATTAGTGTAGCCTTGTGGAATGAGGTTTAATAAGATTTCCCCAAATCCAACGGTATTTTCGATTTTAATAAGAAAATACTCACCTCTGTTTACCTACATTTGTGCGCTGATATGTAATTGTAGGTAAACAGAGGTGAGGTATTGTCTGTATTGGAATTAACTTTTTTGACACCCTCTATATTTTTTGAGTGACCCTGACTGTTTCCAGGAAAATTTAAGCAAAAATTTGTTATTTTCTGGAAAGTTAAAGAGTTACGCTTTCTGAAATACATGTATTCGTGGATGTATCGCAGTCAACGTTTATATGCTTTTGTATTTGCATTCAAAGGCAAAGCATACAACATCTACGTGTACAAACAAGACGAACAATGATGCATATACACAGATCACCTGATCAGGTCAGCTGACAGTCTTATTGTGCTGCAGAGTCGAGTTACATGATTGGTCAGGACGCGAGCTGGTTTGGGGGATTGACCAACGAAGAATGCACCCTCATGCAATAGCGTTCTTTCACAACTTCATCAAAAAACATTCGGAAAGCTTGTGAATTTTAGGTGACCTTGACTGTTTCAGATCATTAGGTGAATAGTTACAAAGATAAGTTAATAATCAAACTTGTCATAGAATTGTGAATTTGGTCTGCCGTACGTCATTCTTTTATATAGAAAAATTATAGTTTTCGCAAACATTAATGCGACACCGACAGCACCGTTTTAACTCACATTTTTCTTGAAATAGTTGCAATAAAAAAAAAATGTCTTGTTTAACAATAAGGCTAAACCTTTTTCTACCTAACTTTTAAATAACATGTTTTTTTGAAGACCTTTTATCGTGTGGTGTCCAATCTCGTGAATATTCATTTTACCGAGAGACTTATGCATACAAATGTACAAAGCAAATAGAAGAAAGTACTTTTCTGAAGGCTGCGCGCCATGACAAAGTAGGTTTCAACTCCCCCCCCCCCCCTCTTTCTGGATCCATGCCATGGTGAGGGCAGAGTAATTTCAGAAAACCTTCCTAGCTCTTAAATCCCTCTGTAACCTCCCACCATCTCCGTTAAATGCTGCTTAATTGTTGTACACTGGAAGAAAAAAATAATATCTTGAACCTCAATCTGTACAAATACAAGTACCAAATAGTTCTTACCTGATGTAGCTCCCTGGTTAACTGTCAATGAGTAATTGAATGTATGCCCTGTTGACGGTGCAAAAAAGGCAGGATTACAGTTGCCAGTAACATTGACCTCTTCTACTTGTTGAATTAGTTGAAGGGGATATGATGCAGGACGAGTACACAGAGCGGATGGATACTGAATTGCTGGCTGGAGTGCTGAAGGTACTAAATCTTGAACCACTATTAGGAAAAAAGATACACATCGGTCATTGAATAATTAAAGGGGCACTATCTCCTGAAATCTCCCAAAATACATCATGTTTTGGATTGTTTACTTATTCCGTTTCAAACATATGGATGAAAGGAACCAATCTAATCTTATCTATCTATCTAATCTTATCTTATCCAATCTAATCTAATCTTATCGTTCCTAATAAAAGAAGAAAAAACTCTGGTTGTTTACATCGAGAACGACTTGTAAGCGTTTCCTGTCGTTTTCATTCAATTTATGATATACGTGGTGTGTTTCCCATAAATTGCACACGGCACCAATGCACAAAATGTGACTTTTCTGACCCCAGAAACTCGTTCTACACAAGAATAACACAAAAAAAACAGTTTTTAAAAGATAGTTGTGTGGATGTTTAAATCCTGCTTTTAAATGATCTTTCTGATGAGCATCATTTAGTTTAAAATAAGTTTTGTAGTCCAATTGAGCAATTTCAGGACACAGTGTCCTTTTAATGAGTCATCATATTTAATATTTACTTCTCACATTTAAAATTCACTTCTCACAATTTATATGCTGTGAATTTCTCATGCAACCATCAAACCTTAAACAATGTACATTTAATTACTCACATTGCATTTGTTCTGAAGACAAATTCTCCTTGCAAAGTTGGTCAGGTTGATGTTTTTCTTGTGCAGATGATATCATCATTCTTTGTTTTCCTGCTTCAAAAGTTGACTGTATCTTTGGGTCGGGCCTGTAAAGATCATCATCCCGCTCCTGTCTCATTCTTTGAGGCTCAGGTGATGGAGGTAAACTTTGTTGAATGTTCTGCTTACTGGCCCCTCCCACTTTACGTGCATTTTGCTGAGGAATCTGTTTGTGGTGACTTGCCTGCTTCTGCTCAACTACGTGGTTCTCATGTGTTGCTATCTCTTGATGAGAACTCTGCTCATATCTGAGATGCTCAGGTGATGTAGGTTTACTTTGTTGGGTGTTCTTTTCCCTGACCCCAGTCACTTTCTGCTTAGCTTGCTGAGGACTTTGTGCATGATTTGCCTGCTTCTGCTCAACTACCTGGTTTTCATGTGTTGCTATCTCTTGATGAGAACTCTGCTCATGTCTGAGATGCTCAGGTGATGAAGGTTTACTTTGTTGGGTGTTTTGTTCACCGACCTCTGTCACTTTCTGCTTAGCTTGCTGAGGACTTTGTGCATGATTTGCCTGCTTCTGCTCAACTACCTGGTTCTCATGTGTTGCTATCTCTTGATGAGAACTCTGCTCATGTCTGAGATGCTGAGGTGATGTAGGTTTACTTTGTTGAGTGTTTTGTTCACTGACCTCTGTCACTTTCTGCTTAGCTTGCTGAGGACTCTGTGCATGATTTGCCTGCTTCTGCTCAACTGCCTGGTTCTCATGTGTTGCTATCCCTTGATGGGAACTCTGCTCATGTCTGAGATGCTCAGGTGATGTAGGTTTACTTTGTTGGGTGTTCTTTTCCCTGACCCCAGTCACTTTCTGCTTAGCTTGCTGAGGACTTTGTGCATGATTTGCCTGCTTCTGCTCAACTACCTGGTTCTCATGTGTTGCTATCCCTTGATGGGAACTCTGCTCATGTCTGAGATGCTCAGGTGATGTAGGTTTACTTTGTTGAGTGTTCTGTTCACTGACCCCTGTCACTTTCTGCTTAGCTTGCTGAGGACTTTGTGCATGATTTGCCTTCTTCTGCTCAACTACCTGGTTCTCATGCGTTACTATCCCTTGATAAGAACCCTGCTCATATCTAAGATGCTCAGGTGATGTAGGTTTACTTTGTTGAGTGTTCTGTTCACTGAACCCTGTCACTTTCTGCTTAGTTTGCTGAGGACTTTGTGCATGATTTGCCTTCTTCTGCTCAACTACCTGGTTCTCATGTGTTGCTATCTCTTGATGAGAACTCTGCTCATGTCCGAGATGCTCAGGTGATGTAGGTTTACTTTGTTGGGTGTCCTGTTCACCGACCTCTGTCACTTCTTGTTTTTCAGATGATGATATCTCTTGATGATCATCTTTTGTCTCAGCTGCTTCATCTTTTGGTCTCTCTTGTTCATTATTAGCAGCTCCCTTTCCTTGTTGCAGGTTCAATTCTTTGACATCTGCAGCATTCTGACCATCTGGCTGGATTCTATCAAGATTAAGGACCTTACAATCTCCCTCATCTTCTGTTGGTTTCTTCTTGGGGTGTTTCCGTCTCCCTTTTGTCCTCTTCCTCTCTGTATGTGGAAATTAACCCAATCAGATTATACAAAATCAGAAACACAAGTAGTTTTGTTTCATGAGCAATTAATGTTTTTGGCTCCAAAAACAGACAAGGGCTGTTGTAAAGTTCACCTTTATCATATCACACCCACGTACCTTTTGATCGGCTGGCTAATGAAGCAGTGACTGATGTTTTTTCCTGCAATTCTTTAGCATCACTTCTGTGTTTTCTTGTTCCGGCAACTAAGGTTTAGAAATAAAAAAACAAAAAACAGATCACTTCAAATAGTGGTTTGTACAAGAATTAGCCCTAGAATGATTAAGCTGAAGCAGTAAATTTGCAAATTTACTCATTATACATGTACTGTGTATGTAATAAATAAGGGAATAAATATGTGGTTGGCCAGTTTTAAACAAGTATCTTAACGTGAGGGAATTAACAATGTTCAGGTTCATGAGCCGGTTTTAAACATACTTGTTTAATACCGGCCAACCACGTTTTTATTCCCATTCATAAATACCTTTTCGGTAAAAAAGAATATCAAAACCTTTCAGACCGAAAGTCAAAATAAGTCAAAGATTAACGATTTTGTTTAACAATTTATCTTCATGTTTTTCATTGAGCATCCAGTTCGCGAGTAAGATGTAAACAACTCCTTTTATGGTCATTGGCACGCGCGTAGCTTCGCAATGTCACACAGATGCTGCTGTGGACCATAAATATTGACTTACTGGAAAGTATTGCGCATGCATTGTGAACGTTCAACCAATAAAACAGTAAAAGGCACCGGATTACAAAAGAGTCCAAATTTCATGTAACACTGAACAACTGTTTAAAACCGGCCAGCTATGTCTTTATCATCCGTTTAAAACCTGAACTATTAAGGAATGACAGTCTGAAGCATCCTGTGAAATAATGGCTCTTGTCGTGTTGACATTTTCAAGTGAAGTTATATTTTTATATAAATTTCCAACACGGCTCCGAACTTTTCATATTTAGTTATTCCACACTTTATTTGCAATTGATAACACACTTGTGAAGGGGTACAAGCCAGCTAGACTGGTTCTCCGACCTAACAATTTCCCAAAGTCTATATATTGTTTCGTTTTAATTTTAAGTGGGTCAGAAAACCTGACTACAAGAACATTATTTGTTTTCTTGATTTTTCGAGCATTTATGAACCCAAAACGTCAAATAAGTCAGTGTAACAATATTTACTATAACATATTAACCCCCAAATTCATCTATTAACCAGTTCGCGCCGGGATTATTTTAACATCGCCGAGCCCACGGGCGGGATTATTTTTAACGAAACTCGATCCGAAGCGGGTTCAGGCTGATAGTGCCGGGAAGCACACCCACGCATTTCCGGCCTTGCTCGCTGCTGACATACATTTCCGAACTTGAACTTGGCGTGTTTATGCGTCATCCGTTTTGAATTTGGGTAAATTTTTGCGTTTATATACGTCATCCGGCGTGAACTGGTTAAAAAAAATTACAGCAAAAGCAAATGTTGTATATATTGTTCTTAAAACTCTCGTCCCCTGCTTTCCTTGGAGTGTGGGGAATACATAGATTGCCTTGGGAGTGCAAGTGTCCTTGTTTCTGTTGCAAGTTCTAGAAATGTATGCGAGGGACGAGTTATACAAAAAACTAGCTTTGCACATCAATAATGCCGTCTTATGTGATGCGTTTGTCAACTGGGAGCCAATGAAACTGCTTTATTTAGTGGAGATGTGTATGTTTGGAAAGATAAAGTTGATTGTTACCAGTCTCTGATGATGAGCATCTAGTGGCAGGGCTGACTGCTGGTGATGAGCAGAAATCAGACCTCTCATCATGCAAGATCTGTTCCTTGGTATCACCCAGGCTCTTTGTATTAGTTTCTGCTCCAGATGGTGATTTGTAGTCAGTTTTCCTTTTTCTGTTTCCCTCTCTTCCAGAATTGTCTTGTCCTTGGCCAGTGGATGCTTTAAATGACGAAGATGTTGTAGAATCCTGCAGGTTATCTGAGTTTTCTTCAACGCCACAACTTGTGCTCTCTGCATCTTTTCTTTCTCCTTTCTGTATTCTTGCAGAATTATTGCCTTTTCTTTGCTGTTCTTGTTTGTGTTCCCTTGTTTCTTCTGATTGGTGAACATTGGGTGCCTTATTAACCGCTTGGGAGATGGAAGAATCCTTCAAGTTATCAGAAATGTTGTCACCACCACGGGCTGTCCTTGTCTCAATAGATTTTCCATTTTGTGTACTTTCAGAATCGTTGTCTTTCCGTGGCGGGTCCGGTTTATGTTCTTGTGTTTCCCTCGATTTGTGGCCAGCAGGTTTCTTAACTGCCGAGATGGAAGAATCCTCCAGGTTATTTGAGTTTTCTTCACCGCCAAGGCGTGACCTCCTGGTAGCTTTTCTTTTTTGCTTTTGCCTTCTTTTGGAATTGTTGCCTTTTCTTGGCTGCTCTTGTTTCTGTTTTTGTGTTTCCACCGATAGCTCGCCAGCAGATGCCTTAGGTGCCGAGGAGATGGAAGAATTTTCCAAGGGACCAGAGTTTTCTTCACCACCACAACTTGTCCTCTCAGAACCTTTGCTTTCTCCTTTCTGTATTCTTCCAGAATCGCTGCCTTTCCTTGGCTGTATTTGTTTCTGTTCTTGTGTCTCCACTAATAGTTGGCAAGTAGGTGCCTCAACTGCCAGGAAAATAGAAGAATCTTCCAAGTTTTCACCACCACTAAGGTTTGTCCTTTCTTTGGAAGCTAACTGTCTGTTTCCCTTTTGCCTTTTCCCAGAATTGTTTATCCTTGGTTGTTTTAATTTCTGTCCTTGAGGTTCCCCTGATGGGTGTTCAGCAGATACCTTATCTGCTGAGGAGATGGAAGCATCCTCTAAATTATCCACAGTTCCTTCACCCTCAAGGCTTATCCTCCTCTCCGCACCTTTTATTTCTTCTTTATGTATTCTTCCAGAATCGTTGCTTTTCCTTGGCTGTTCTTGTTTCTGTTCTTGTGTTTTCTCCGATGGGGGGTCAGCATGAGCTCCGAGTGCTGAGGAGATGGAAGAACCCTCAGAGTTAACCAGATTTTCTTTACCACGAAGGTGTGTTCCTGTCGTAGAAACATTTCTTTTTCCTTTCTGCCGTCTCTTGGATTTATTTTTCCTTGGCTGTTCTTGTTTCGGTTCTTGCGTTTCACTTTCAAAACTTGTCCTCTCCGCACCTTTAGTTTCTCCTTTCTGTATTTTTCCAGAATAGTTGTCTGTCCTTGGCTGTTCTAGTTTTTGTTTCTCTATTTTCCCTGATAGGTGTCCAGCAGATGCCTTATCTGATGAGGAGATGAAAGAATCCTCTGGGTTATCAGAGTTTTCGTCACTGCCAAGGTTTGTCTTTCTCTTGCTACCTGTTCCTTCTCCTTTCTGTATTCTTACGTTATCGTTGCCTGTCCTTGGCTGTTCTTGTTTCTTTTCTTGTGTTTTTCCCGATGGGGGGTCATCGTGAACCTTGTGTGCTGAGGAGATGGAAGAATCTTCAGAGTTAACCAGATTTTCTTTATCACCAAGGTGTGTACCTGTCGTGGAAACCTTTCTTTTTCCCTTTTTCCTTCTCTTGGAATGTTTTTTCCTTGGCTGTTCTTGTTTCTGTTCTTGTGTTTCATCCTCAAGGCTGGTCCTCTCCGCAAATTTAGTTTCTCCTTTCTGTATTCTTCCCAAATTGTTGTCTGTCCTTAGTTGTTCTATTTGTTGTTTCTGTGTTTCCCCTGATGGGTGACTAGTGGGTGCCCTAGCTGCTGAGGGGATGGAAGAATCCTCCAGGTTATCCAAGTTTTCTTCAACATCACGGCATGTCCTTTCGGCATCTTCTCTTTTTTCCTTTTGCCATCTCCCAGGATTGTCTTTTCTTGGCTGTTCTACTTTCTGTGTTTCCTCTGATGAGTGGCCAATGGATGCCTTGACTGCTGAGTTGTTACCCATAGCTGTGTCCTGAGAGCAATGGCTTGCTCTTCTCTGAGTAGTTTTTCTTTTTCCTTTTTGTTTCCTCCCTAAATCTTCGCTGGTCTTTTCTCTTGAATTCCCTGTGGCATGGTTATAAACACATGAATATCAAACTTACAACAGAACAAGGAATGTCATGGGGGATTGATTCTGTAATCAGGGGTTATCTACTAATACAGAGATTGCAGAATCACTTTGTCATTTTTCTTTTAATGGTATGCTGCAAATTTGAAAAAATTGAATATATTTTAATTCTGTTTTATGATGTCAAATTCACTTTGCTTTCACACTAGAATCTGTGTGTAAAAGTTGGGTTTGCCTTTGTTTGTCACTAGTCACTAGCGAAGAGGGTCTTCTCACTAGTATCGCCAGGCAGACTACTTAGGGATGGTTTTGACCACCACTGTTTTTACTTGCTTTTGGTATAAGAAGGGGCTTATTTTGGCGACCTTGACCAGAAACATGTTTCGGCTTTGGTCATTGGTTGAGCAATTTCGCGGCTTTGGTCATTGGTTGAGCATTTTCACAGCTTCGGTTGGCTGAAGTGACGTCACTGTTCTGATCAAAACTGAACCAAGTCCAAAGTTCGGTTACGGTGCATTTAAGATGGTGGAAAGACACGTCATTTAACAAACTGTTAGAAAACTAGCTTGTAATGCTTATTTTGTAAGTTTGTACATTTTAAGTGGCATGTAATAAAAAGTCTAAGCCCACAACTTGGCCTCAAGGTACTATTTCAAATTTCGCAAGGAATTTCGCCGGTTTGTTTACAACTTTTTGATACTGTTTTCGGTTCAGTGTTTTTTCGCTCATGTGTAAACATGTTTTTTGTTATCAATTTGACATCACAAACATGTTTCTGGTCATGGTAACCAAAACAGGCCCCAGACTACTGCTAAGGTCAAACCTGGTATAAGTTTTACCTGCTGATTTCTGTTCATCATCGGCTCCACCCATCAACCCAGATACTAAGCGTAGCTCAATGTTGGTGTCTTGACCTATTCCAAGTTCTTGGAGTGACTTTCCATCCTTAAGCTAAATTAGGAAGGTAAATACAAAAAAATTGTCAAGATAACAGCTCTGTTCTTTAAAGATGAAATTCTGCCCCAGTCCCACTACGAGATGCGAGAACTTTTGACCGGGCTGCGACTGAAAATCGCAGGCAATCTTCGAAAAGTCGTACCACAAGTCTTGGGTGGTGGTTTGTAGTGTTGGATATTCACTCGACCGAAATACGTCACAGAGAGGTTTTTGATCTTGTTCATGAAGTCACAGCCAGTCACTACCAGTTGAACAATTAGTCACAAACATTCGGCATTTGTCGCACGATTTATGTGACAGGACCTTATAACCACTCGTACATAGTAGTCGTGCAATAGTCGTGTGACAAGTGCAAATGACCTTTTTTTGTTTGACTCCTGAAGTGGGTTCCAGAAGCAAACCGCGTGTTTGGGGTCTGAAAGCGCGAGGCCCAAATGATATATGATAATAGCTTGCCGGCCTAACTGCTAGGCTCAAATTGCGGGAAAACCCATGACTACTCCCGACCGGCTCTACTCGCAAGACTGAACAGGTCGCGGGAAATCACAGGTCAATACCACTCGCACAATCAGTCACAACCATTCGGCACCTGACACATGATTGGTCGTAGCCAGTCGTGTGACAGAACCTTACCACTCGTACGTAGTCTTGGGTAGTCGTGCGACAGTCGTGTGATTAGTGGTGCTATCAGGTGACAACAGGTTCTACAGGTTGCACGACTCGTCTTACAATGTGACTGCTACGCTCAAATCCCAGGAAATATTCACGACTACCTACGACCGGCACTAATCGCAAGACTGAACTGGTTGCGGGTAATTGCAGGTCCTAGTAAAAATGGCTAAAAACTGTCAAGAGGATCTAGGTATAGAAAGTAGTGAATTTGAGAAATTTAAGAAGAACAGATTTTACAAGACTGTACTATACCTCGTGGTTTTTCCTTGTAAATAGATGTTGTTTCTCTGGTTCAACACCCACTTTGTCTTGTAGAAGTCCTTTCAATGCTGAGATAGTAGTGGACGGATGTAGTTGCAGACAAACTGGTGGTGTCAAAGAGCTATTCACAAACAGCTGGATTTGGGATTCTTTGTTTTTTTCACAAGATAGTTTCTGGGCAGAATTTGTTTGTC
>JBAIAA010001347.1:0-84875 GCA_037893245.1 Crossaster papposus
GCATGCTTTGTTAGTATTTTATTTCGATTTTCTGAAAATTATAACGTTAACACACGCGTTTCAAATTCGCCATAGGTTTGTGCACACAATCCCCGCCCACAAATAAGGGCATGAAGGAAAGCATGCCCCGGGAAGGGGCTGGGTGTTAGGAGATAGAGGGGGGCCTCCAGGAATGGCAAAATTAGCAATTTGACCCGGGGCATGCTTTGTTAGTATTTTATTTCGATTTTCTGAAAATTATAACGTTAACACACGCGTTTCAAATTCGCCATAGGTTTGTGCACACAATCCCCGCCCACAAATAAGGGCATGAAGGAAAGCATGCCCCGGGAAGGGGCTGGGTGTTAGGAGATAGAGGGGGGCCTCCAGGAATGGCAAAATTAGCAATTTGACCCGGGGCATGCTTTGTTAGTATTTTATTTCGATTTTCTGAAAATTATAACGTTAACACACGCGTTTCAAATTCGCCATAGGTTTGTGCACACAATCCCCGCCCACAAATAAGGGCATGAAGGAAAGCATGCCCCGGGAAGGGGCTGGGTGTTAGGAGATAGAGGGGGGCCTCCAGGAATGGCAAAATTAGCAATTTGACCCGGGGCATGCTTTGTTAGTATTTTATTTCGATTTTCTGAAAATTATAACGTTAACACACGCGTTTCAAATTCGCCATAGGTTTGTGCACACAATCCCCGCCCACAAATAAGGGCATGAAGGAAAGCATGCCCCGGGAAGGGGCTGGGTGTTAGGAGATAGAGGGGGGCCTCCAGGAATGGCAAAATTAGCAATTTGACCCGGGGCATGCTTTGTTAGTATTTTATTTCGATTTTCTGAAAATTATAACGTTAACACACGCGTTTCAAATTCGCCATAGGTTTGTGCACACAATCCCCGCCCACAAATAAGGGCATGAAGGAAAGCATGCCCCGGGAAGGGGCTGGGTGTTAGGAGATAGAGGGGGGCCTCCAGGAATGGCAAAATTAGCAATTTGACCCGGGGCATGCTTTGTTAGTATTTTATTTCGATTTTCTGAACATTATAACGTTAACACACGCGTTTCAAATTCGCCATAGGTTTGTGCACACAATCCCCGCCCACAAATAAGGGCATGAAGGAAAGCATGCCCCGGGAAGGGGCTGGGTGTTAGGAGATAGAGGGGGGCCTCCAGGAATGGCAAAATTAGCAATTTGACCCGGGGCATGCTTTGTTAGTATTTTATTTCGATTTTCTGAAAATTATAACGTTAACACACGCGTTTCAAATTCGCCATAGGTTTGTGCACACAATCCCCGCCCACAAATAAGGGCATGAAGGAAAGCATGCCCCGGGAAGGGGCTGGGTGTTCGGAGATAGAGGGGGGCCTCCAGGAATGGCAAAATTAGCAATTTGACCCGGGGCATGCTTTGTTAGTATTTTATTTCGATTTTCTGAAAATTATAACGTTAACACACGCGTTTCAAATTCGCCATAGGTTTGTGCACACAATCCCCGCCCACAAATAAGGGCATGAAGGAAAGCATGCCCCGGGAAGGGGCTGGGTGTTAGGAGATAGAGGGGGGCCTCCAGGAATGGCAAAATTAGCAATTTGACCGGGGCATGCTTTGTTAGTATTTTATTTCGATTTTCTGACAATTATAACGTTAACACACGCGTTTCAAATTCGCCATAGGTTTGTGCACACAATCCCCGCCCACAAATAAGGGCATGAAGGAAAGCATGCCCCGGGAAGGGGTTGGGTGTTAGGAGATAGAGGGGGGCCTCCAGGAATGGCAAAATTAGCAATTTGACCCGGGGCATGCTTTGTTAGTATTTTATTTCGATTTTCTGAAAATTATAACGTTAACACACGCGTTTCAAATTCGCCATAGGTTTGTGCACACAATCCCCGCCCACAAATAAGGGCATGAAGGAAAGCATGCCCCGGGAAGGGGCTTGGTGTTAGGAGATAGAGGGGGGCCTCCAGGAATGGAAAAATTAGCAATTTGACCCGGGGCATGCTTTGTTAGTATTTTATTTCGATTTTCTGAAAATTATAACGTTAACACACGCGTTTCAAATTCGCCATAGGTTTGTGCACACAATCCCCGCCCACAAATAAGGGCATGAAGGAAAGCATGCCCCGGGAAGGGGCTGGGTGTTAGGATATAGAGGGGGGCCTCCAGGAATGGCAAAATTAGCAATTTGACCCGGGGCATGCTTTGTTAGTATTTTATTTCGATTTTCTGAAAATTATAACGTTAACACACGCGTTTCAAATTCGCCATAGGTTTGTGCACACAATCCCCGCCCACAAATAAGGGCATGAAGGAAAGCATGCCCCGGGAAGGGGCTGGGTGTTAGGAGATAGAGGGGGGCCTCCAGGAATGGCAAAATTAGCAATTTGACCCGGGGCATGCTTTGTTAGTATTTTATTTCGATTTTCTGAAAATTATAACGTTAACACACGCGTTTCAAATTCGCCATAGGTTTGTGCACACAATCCCCGCCCACAAATAAGGGCATGAAGGAAAGCATGCCCCGGGAAGGGGCTGGGTGTTAGGAGATAGAGGGGGGCCTCCAGGAATGGCAAAATTAGCAATTTGACCCGGGGCATGCTTTGTTAGTATTTTATTTCGATTTTCTGAAAATTATAACGTTAACACACGCGTTTCAAATTCGCCATAGGTTTGTGCACACAATCCCCGCCCACAAATAAGGGCATGAAGGAAAGCATGCCCCGGGAAGGGGCTGGGTGTTAGGAGATAGAGGGGGGCCTCCAGGAATGGCAAAATTAGCAATTTGACCCGGGGCATGCTTTGTTAGTATTTTATTTCGATTTTCTGAAAATCATAACGTTAACACACGCGTTTCAAATTCGCCATAGGTTTGTGCACACAATCCCCGCCCACAAATAAGGGCATGAAGGAAAGCATGCCCCGGGAAGGGGCTGGGTGTTAGGAGATAGAGGGGGGCCTCCAGGAATGGCAAAATTAGCAATTTGACCCGGGGCATGCTTTGTTAGTATTTTATTTCGATTTTCTGAAAATTATAACGTTAACACACGCGTTTCAAATTCGCCATAGGTTTGTGCACACAATCCCCGCCCACAAATAAGGGCATGAAGGAAAGCATGCCCCGGGAAGGGGCTGGGTGTTAGGAGATAGAGGGGGGCCTCCAGGAATGGCAAAATTAGCAATTTGACCCGGGGCATGCTTTGTTAGTATTTTATTTCGATTTTCTGAAAATTATAACGTTAACACACGCGTTTCAAATTCGCCATAGGTTTGTGCACACAATCCCCGCCCACAAATAAGGGCATGAAGGAAAGCATGCCCCGGGAGCGAATTTTTTTTTCCCAAACAGGTTTGCAAAATTTCATGAATTATTCAGTAGTTTGGATGAGAAGTTATGTTTATTCATCGGGAAAAAACATGACGTCACAGCATTGTTGTTATTAGTTAACTAGTTACAATAAATCACTTTAAAGAACAGCTGTTGTCGAGCTGCTATACGTAGTGTAGTGGATAGTGGGATTGGCTATGGATCAAAGATCCCGGGTTCGAATCCTGGTGTAGTAGGTCACCTCGTTTTTCCTAGTCAAATTGATATCTTTAGAGTATTTTTAATTTAAGGGGAAAAAGAGACCTAGAACCTAAGTGTTGTACAGCGATCAACGCAACTACTGAATAATTCATGAAATTGTGCAAACCTGTTTGGGAAAAAAAAATTCGCGCCCCGGGAAGGGGCTGGGTGTTAGGAGATAGAGGGGGGCCTCCAGGAATGGCAAAATTAGCAATTTGACCCGGGGCATGCTTTGTTAGTATTTTATTTCGATTTTCTGAAAATTATAACGTTAACACACGCGTTTCAAATTCGCCATAGGTTTGTGCACACAATCCCCGCCCACAAATAAGGGCATGAAGGAAAGCATGCCCCGGGAAGGGGCTGGGTGTTAGGAGATAGAGGGGGGCCTCCAGGAATGGCACAATTAGCAATTTGACCCGGGGCATGCTTTGTTAGTATTTTATTTCGATTTTCTGAAAATTATAACGTTAACACACGCGTTTCAAATTCGCCATAGGTTTGTGCACACAATCCCCGCCCACAAATAAGGGCATGAAGGAAAGCATGCCCCGGGAAGGGGCTGGGTGTTAGGAGATAGAGGGGGGCCTCCAGGAATGGCAAAATTAGCAATTTGACCCGGGGCATGCTTTGTTAGTATTTTATTTCGATTTTCTGAAAATTATAACGTTAACACACGCGTTTCAAATTCGCCATAGGTTTGTGCACACAATCCCCGCCCACAAATAAGGGCATGAAGGAAAGCATGCCCCGGGAAGGGGCTGGGTGTTAGGAGATAGAGGGGGGCCTCCAGGAATGGCAAAATTAGCAATTTGACCCGGGGCATGCTTTGTTAGTATTTTATTTCGATTTTCTGAAAATTATAACGTTAACACACGCGTTTCAAATTCGCCATAGGTTTGTGCACACAATCCCCGCCCACAAATAAGGGCATGAAGGAAAGCATGCCCCGGGAAGGGGCTGGGTGTTAGGAGATAGAGGGGGGCCTCCAGGAATGGCAAAATTAGCAATTTGACCCGGGGCATGCTTTGTTAGTATTTTATTTCGATTTTCTGAAAATTATAACGTTAACACACGCGTTTCAAATTCGCCATAGGTTTGTGCACACAATCCCCGCCCACAAATAAGGGCATGAAGGAAAGCATGCCCCGGGAAGGGGCTGGGTGTTAGGAGATAGAGGGGGGCCTCCAGGAATGGCAAAATTAGCAATTTGACCCGGGGCATGCTTTGTTAGTATTTTATTTCGATTTTCTGAAAATTATAACGTTAACACACGCGTTTCAAATTCGCCATAGGTTTGTGCACACAATCCCCGCAAACAAATAAGGGCATGAAGGCCCACAAATAAGGGCATGAAGGAAAGCATGCCCCGGGAAGGGGCTGGGTGTTAGGAGATAGAGGGGGGCCTCCAGGAATGGCAAAATTAGCAATTTGACCCGGGGCATGCTTTGTTAGTATTTTATTTCGATTTTCTGAAAATTATAACGTTAACACACGCGTTTCAAATTCGCCATAGGTTTGTGCACACAATCCCCGCCCACAAATAAGGGCATGAAGGAAAGCATGCCCCGGGAAGGGGCTGGGTGTTAGGAGATAGAGGGGGGCCTCCAGGAATGGCAAAATTAGCAATTTGACCCGGGGCATGCTTTGTTAGTATTTTATTTCGATTTTCTGAAAATTATAACGTTAACACACGCGTTTCAAATTCGCCATAGGTTTGTGCACACAATCCCCGCCCACAAATAAGGGCATGAAGGAAAGCATGCCCCGGGAAGGGGCTGGGTGTTAGGAGATAGAGGGGGGCCTCCAGGAATGGCAAAATTAGCAATTTGACCCGGGGCATGCTTTGTTAGTATTTTATTTCGATTTTCTGAAAATTATAACGTTAACACACGCGTTTCAAATTCGCCATAGGTTTGTGCACACAATCCCCGCCCACAAATAAGGGCATGAAGGAAAGCATGCCCCGGGAAGGGGCTGGGTGTTAGGAGATAGAGGGGGGCCTCCAGGAATGGCAAAATTAGCAATTTGACACGGGGCATGCTTTGTTAGTATTTTATTTCGATTTTCTGAAAATTATAACGTTAACACACGCGTTTCAAATTCGCCATAGGTTTGTGCACACAATCCCCGCCCACAAATAAGGGCATGAAGGAAAGCATGCCCCGGGAAGGGGCTGGGTGTTAGGAGATAGAGGGGGGCCTCCAGGAATGGCAAAATTAGCAATTTGACCCGGGGCATGCTTTGTTAGTATTTTATTTCGATTTTCTGAAAATTATAACGTTAACACACGCGTTTCAAATTCGCCATAGGTTTGTGCACACAATCCCCGCCCACAAATAAGGGCATGAAGGAAAGCATGCCCCGGGAAGGGGCTGGGTGTTAGGAGATAGAGGGGGGCCTCCAGGAATGGCAAAATTAGCAATTTGACCCGGGGCATGCTTTGTTAGTATTTTATTTCGATTTTCTGAAAATTATAACGTTAACACACGCGTTTCAAATTCGCCATAGGTTTGTGCACACAATCCCCGCCCACAAATAAGGGCATGAAGGAAAGCATGCCCCGGGAAGGGGCTGGGTGTTAGGAGATAGAGGGGGGCCTCCAGGAATGGCAAAATTAGCAATTTGACCCGGGGCATGCTTTGTTAGTATTTTATTTCGATTTTCTGAAAATTATAACGTTAACACACGCGTTTCAAATTCGCCATAGGTTTGTGCACACAATCCCCGCAAACAAATAAGGGCATGAAGGAAAGCATGCCCCGGGAAGGGGCTGGGTGTTAGGAGATAGAGGGGGGCCTCCAGGAATGGCAAAATTAGCAATTTGACCCGGGGCATGCTTTGTTAGTATTTTATTTCGATTTTCTGAAAATTATAACGTTAACACACTCGTTTCAAATTCGCCATAGGTTTGTGCACACAATCCCCGCAAACAAATAAGGGCATGAAGGAAAGCATGCCCCGGGAAGGGGCTGGGTGTTAGGAGATAGAGGGGGGCCTCCAGGAATGGCAAAATTAGCAATTTGACCCGGGGCATGCTTTGTTAGTATTTTATTTCGATTTTCTGAAAATTATAACGTTAACACACGCGTTTCAAATTCGCCATAGGTTTGTGCACACAATCCCCGCCCACAAATAAGGGCATGAAAGAAAGCATGCCCCGGGAAGGGGCTGGGTGTTAGGAGATAGAGGGGGGCCTCCAGGAATGGCAAAATTAGCAATTTGACCCGGGGCATGCTTTGTTAGTATTTTATTTCGATTTTCTGAAAATTATAACGTTAACACACGCGTTTCAAATTCGCCATAGGTTTGTGCACACAATCCCCGCCCACAAATAAGGGCATGAAGGAAAGCATGCCCCGGGAAGGGGCTGGGTGTTAGGAGACAGAGGGGGGCCTCCAGGAATGGCAAAATTAGCAATTTGACCCGGGGCATGCTTTGTTAGTATTTTATTTCGATTTTCTGAAAATTATAACGTTAACACACGCGTTTCAAATTCGCCATAGGTTTGTGCACACAATCCCCGCCCACAAATAAGGGCATGAAGGAAAGCATGCCCCGGGAAGGGGCTGGGTGTTAGGAGATAGAGGGGGGCCTCCAGGAATGGCAAAATTAGCAATTTGACCCGGGGCATGCTTGGTTAGTATTTTATTTCGATTTTCTGAAAATTATAACGTTAACACACGCGTTTCAAATTCGCCATAGGTTTGTGCACACAATCCCCGCCCACAAATAAGGGCATGAAGGAAAGCATGCCCCGGGAAGGGGCTGGGTGTTAGGAGATAGAGGGGGGCCTCCAGGAATGGCAAAATTAGCAATTTGACCCGGGGCATGCTTTGTTAGTATTTTATTTCGATTTTCTGAAAATTATAACGTTAACACACGCGTTTCAAATTCGCCATAGGTTTGTGCACACAATCCCCGCCCACAAATAAGGGCATGAAGGAAAGCATGCCCCGGGAAGGGGCTGGGTGTTAGGAGATAGAGGGGGGCCTCCAGGAATGGCCAAATTAGCAATTTGACCCGGGGCATGCTTTGTTAGTATTTTATTTCGATTTTCTGAAAATTATAACGTTAACATACGCGTTTCAAATTCGCCATAGGTTTGTGCACACAATCCCCGCCCACAAATAAGGGCATGAAGGAAAGCATGCCCCGGGAAGGGGCTGGGTGTTAGGAGATAGAGGGGGGCCTCCAGGAATGGCAAAATTAGCAATTTGATCCGGGGCATGCTTTGTTAGTATTTTATTTCGATTTTCTGAAAATTATAACGTTAACACACGCGTTTCAAATTCGCCATAGGTTTGTGCACACAATCCCCGCCCACAAATAAGGGCATGAAGGAAAGCATGCCCCGGGAAGGGGCTGGGTGTTAGGAGATAGAGGGGGGCCTCCAGGAATGGCAAAATTAGCAATTTGACCCGGGGCATGCTTTGTTAGTATTTTATTTCGATTTTCTGAAAATCATAACGTTAACACACGCGTTTCAAATTCGCCATAGGTTTGTGCACACAATCCCCGCCCACAAATAAGGGCATGAAGGAAAGCATGCCCCGGGAAGGGGCTGGGTGTTAGGAGATAGAGGGGGGCCTCCAGGAATGGCAAAATTAGCAATTTGACCCGGGGCATGCTTTGTTAGTATTTTATTTCGATTTTCTGAAAATTATAACGTTAACACACGCGTTTCAAATTCGCCATAGGTTTGTGCACACAATCCCCGCCCACAAATAAGGGCATGAAGGAAAGCATGCCCCGGGAAGGGGCTGGGTGTTAGGAGATAGAGGGGGGCCTCCAGGAATGGCAAAATTAGCAATTTGACCCGGGGCATGCTTTGTTAGTATTTTATTTCGATTTTCTGAAAATTATAACGTTAACACACGCGTTTCAAATTCGCCATAGGTTTGTGCACACAATCCCCGCCCACAAATAAGGGCATGAAGGAAAGCATGCCCCGGGAGCGAATTTTTTTTTCCCAAACAGGTTTGCAAAATTTCATGAATTATTCAGTAGTTTGGATGAGAAGTTATGTTTATTCATCGGGAAAAAACATGACGTCACAGCATTGTTGTTATTAGTTAACTAGTTACAATAAATCACTTTAAAGAACAGCTGTTGTCGAGCTGCTATACGTAGTGTAGTGGATAGTGGGATTGGCTATGGATCAAAGATCCCGGGTT
This sequence comes from Crossaster papposus, assembly GCA_037893245.1. Lineage (NCBI taxonomy): Eukaryota > Metazoa > Echinodermata > Asteroidea > Velatida > Solasteridae > Crossaster > Crossaster papposus. The sequence goes on from JBAIAA010001347.1 coordinate 8,736, forward strand.
CGAATCCTGGTGTAGTAGGTCACCTCGTTTTTCCTAGTCAAATTGATATCTTTAGAGTATTTTTAATTTAAGGGGAAAAAGAGACCTAGAACCTAAGTGTTGTACAGCGATCAACGCAACTACTGAATAATTCATGAAATTGTGCAAACCTGTTTGGGAAAAAAAAATTCGCGCCCCGGGAAGGGGCTGGGTGTTAGGAGATAGAGGGGGGCCTCCAGGAATGGCAAAATTAGCAATTTGACCCGGGGCATGCTTTGTTAGTATTTTATTTCGATTTTCTGAAAATTATAACGTTAACACACGCGTTTCAAATTCGCCATAGGTTTGTGCACACAATCCCCGCCCACAAATAAGGGCATGAAGGAAAGCATGCCCCGGGAAGGGGCTGGGTGTTAGGAGATAGAGGGGGGCCTCCAGGAATGGCACAATTAGCAATTTGACCCGGGGCATGCTTTGTTAGTATTTTATTTCGATTTTCTGAAAATTATAACGTTAACACACGCGTTTCAAATTCGCCATAGGTTTGTGCACACAATCCCCGCCCACAAATAAGGGCATGAAGGAAAGCATGCCCCGGGAAGGGGCTGGGTGTTAGGAGATAGAGGGGGGCCTCCAGGAATGGCAAAATTAGCAATTTGACCCGGGGCATGCTTTGTTAGTATTTTATTTCGATTTTCTGAAAATTATAACGTTAACACACGCGTTTCAAATTCGCCATAGGTTTGTGCACACAATCCCCGCCCACAAATAAGGGCATGAAGGAAAGCATGCCCCGGGAAGGGGCTGGGTGTTAGGAGATAGAGGGGGGCCTCCAGGAATGGCAAAATTAGCAATTTGACCCGGGGCATGCTTTGTTAGTATTTTATTTCGATTTTCTGAAAATTATAACGTTAACACACGCGTTTCAAATTCGCCATAGGTTTGTGCACACAATCCCCGCCCACAAATAAGGGCATGAAGGAAAGCATGCCCCGGGAAGGGGCTGGGTGTTAGGAGATAGAGGGGGGCCTCCAGGAATGGCAAAATTAGCAATTTGACCCGGGGCATGCTTTGTTAGTATTTTATTTCGATTTTCTGAAAATTATAACGTTAACACACGCGTTTCAAATTCGCCATAGGTTTGTGCACACAATCCCCGCCCACAAATAAGGGCATGAAGGAAAGCATGCCCCGGGAAGGGGCTGGGTGTTAGGAGATAGAGGGGGGCCTCCAGGAATGGCAAAATTAGCAATTTGACCCGGGGCATGCTTTGTTAGTATTTTATTTCGATTTTCTGAAAATTATAACGTTAACACACGCGTTTCAAATTCGCCATAGGTTTGTGCACACAATCCCCGCCCACAAATAAGGGCATGAAGGAAAGCATGCCCCGGGAAGGGGCTGGGTGTTAGGAGATAGAGGGGGGCCTCCAGGAATGGCAAAATTAGCAATTTGACCCGGGGCATGCTTTGTTAGTATTTTATTTCGATTTTCTGAAAATTATAACGTTAACACACGCGTTTCAAATTCGCCATAGGTTTGTGCACACAATCCCCGCCCACAAATAAGGGCATGAAGGAAAGCATGCCCCGGGAAGGGGCTGGGTGTTAGGAGATAGAGGGGGGCCTCCAGGAATGGCAAAATTAGCAATTTGACCCGGGGCATGCTTTGTTAGTATTTTATTTCGATTTTCTGAAAATTATAACGTTAACACACGCGTTTCAAATTCGCCATAGGTTTGTGCACACAATCCCCGCCCACAAATAAGGGCATGAAGGCAAGGCATGAAGGAAAGCATGCCCCGGGAAGGGGCTGGGTGTTAGGAGATAGAGGGGGGCCTCCAGGAATGGCAAAATTAGCAATTTGACCCGGGGCATGCTTTGTTAGTATTTTATTTCGATTTTCTGAAAATTATAACGTTAACACACGCGTTTCAAATTCGCCATAGGTTTGTGCACACAATCCCCGCCCACAAATAAGGGCATGAAGGAAAGCATGCCCCGGGAAGGGGCTGGGTGTTAGGAGATAGAGGGGGGCCTCCAGGAATGGCAAAATTAGCAATTTGACCCGGGGCATGCTTTGTTAGTATTTTATTTCGATTTTCTGAAAATTATAACGTTAACACACGCGTTTCAAATTCGCCATAGGTTTGTGCACACAATCCCCGCCCACAAATAAGGGCATGAAGGAAAGCATGCCCCGGGAAGGGGCTGGGTGTTAGGAGATAGAGGGGGGCCTCCAGGAATGGCAAAATTAGCAATTTGACCCGGGGCATGCTTTGTTAGTATTTTATTTCGATTTTCTGAAAATTATAACGTTAACACACGCGTTTCAAATTCGCCATAGGTTTGTGCACACAATCCCCGCCCACAAATAAGGGCATGAAGGAAAGCATGCCCCGGGAAGGGGCTGGGTGTTAGGAGATAGAGGGGGGCCTCCAGGAATGGCAAAATTAGCAATTTGACCCGGGGCATGCTTTGTTAGTATTTTATTTCGATTTTCTGAAAATTATAACGTTAACACACGCGTTTCAAATTCGCCATAGGTTTGTGCACACAATCCCCGCCCACAAATAAGGGCATGAAGGAAAGCATGCCCCGGGAAGGGGCTGGGTGTTAGGAGATAGAGGGGGGCCTCCAGGAATGGCAAAATTAGCAATTTGACCCGGGGCATGCTTTGTTAGTATTTTATTTCGATTTTCTGAAAATTATAACGTTAACACACGCGTTTCAAATTCGCCATAGGTTTGTGCACACAATCCCCGCCCACAAATAAGGGCATGAAGGAAAGCATGCCCCGGGAAGGGGCTGGGTGTTAGGAGATAGAGGGGGGCCTCCAGGAATGGCAAAATTAGCAATTTGACCCGGGGCATGCTTTGTTAGTATTTTATTTCGATTTTCTGAAAATTATAACGTTAACACACGCGTTTCAAATTCGCCATAGGTTTGTGCACACAATCCCCGCCCACAAATAAGGGCATGAAGGAAAGCATGCCCCGGGAAGGGGCTGGGTGTTAGGAGATAGAGGGGGGCCTCCAGGAATGGCAAAATTAGCAATTTGACCCGGGGCATGCTTTGTTAGTATTTTATTTCGATTTTCTGAAAATTATAACGTTAACACACGCGTTTCAAATTCGCCATAGGTTTGTGCACACAATCCCCGCCCACAAATAAGGGCATGAAGGAAAGCATGCCCCGGGAAGGGGCTGGGTGTTAGGAGATAGAGGGGGGCCTCCAGGAATGGCAAAATTAGCAATTTGACCCGGGGCATGCTTTGTTAGTATTTTATTTCGATTTTCTGAAAATTATAACGTTAACACACGCGTTTCAAATTCGCCATAGGTTTGTGCACACAATCCCCGCCCACAAATAAGGGCATGAAGGAAAGCATGCCCCGGGAAGGGGCTGGGTGTTAGGAGATAGAGGGGGGCCTCCAGGAATGGCAAAATTAGCAATTTGACCCGGGGCATGCTTTGTTAGTATTTTATTTCGATTTTCTGAAAATTATAACGTTAACACACGCGTTTCAAATTCGCCATAGGTTTGTGCACACAATCCCCGCCCACAAATAAGGGCATGAAGGAAAGCATGCCCCGGGAAGGGGCTGGGTGTTAGGAGATAGAGGGGGGCCTCCAGGAATGGCAAAATTAGCAATTTGACCCGGGGCATGCTTTGTTAGTATTTTATTTCGATTTTCTGAAAATTATAACGTTAACACACGCGTTTCAAATTCGCCATAGGTTTGTGCACACAATCCCCGCCCACAAATAAGGGCATGAAGGAAAGCATGCCCCGGGAAGGGGCTGGGTGTTAGGAGATAGAGGGGGGCCTCCAGGAATGGCAAAATTAGCAATTTGACCCGGGGCATGCTTTGTTAGTATTTTATTTCGATTTTCTGAAAATTATAACGTTAACACACGCGTTTCAAATTCGCCATAGGTTTGTGCACACAATCCCCGCCCACAAATAAGGGCATGAAGGAAAGCATGCCCCGGGAAGGGGCTGGGTGTTAGGAGATAGAGGGGGGCCTCCAGGAATGGCAAAATTAGCAATTTGACCCGGGGCATGCTTTGTTAGTATTTTATTTCGATTTTCTGAAAATTATAACGTTAACACACGCGTTTCAAATTCGCCATAGGTTTGTGCACACAATCCCCGCCCACAAATAAGGGCATGAAGGAAAGCATGCCCCGGGAAGGGGCTGGGTGTTAGGAGATAGAGGGGGGCCTCCAGGAATGGCAAAATTAGCAATTTGACCCGGGGCATGCTTTGTTAGTATTTTATTTCGATTTTCTGAAAATTATAACGTTAACACACGCGTTTCAAATTCGCCATAGGTTTGTGCACACAATCCCCGCCCACAAATAAGGGCATGAAGGAAAGCATGCCCCGGGAAGGGGCTGGGTGTTAGGAGATAGAGGGGGGCCTCCAGGAATGGCAAAATTAGCAATTTGACCCGGGGCATGCTTTGTTAGTATTTTATTTCGATTTTCTGAAAATTATAACGTTAACACACGCGTTTCAAATTCGCCATAGGTTTGTGCACACAATCCCCGCCCACAAATAAGGGCATGAAGGAAAGCATGCCCCGGGAAGGGGCTGGGTGTTAGGAGATAGAGGGGGGCCTCCAGGAATGGCAAAATTAGCAATTTGACCCGGGGCATGCTTTGTTAGTATTTTATTTCGATTTTCTGAAAATTATAACGTTAACACACGCGTTTCAAATTCGCCATAGGTTTGTGCACACAATCCCCGCCCACAAATAAGGGCATGAAGGAAAGCATGCCCCGGGAAGGGGCTGGGTGTTAGGAGATAGAGGGGGGCCTCCAGGAATGGCAAAATTAGCAATTTGACCCGGGGCATGCTTTGTTAGTATTTTATTTCGATTTTCTGAAAATTATAACGTTAACACACGCGTTTCAAATTCGCCATAGGTTTGTGCACACAATCCCCGCCCACAAATAAGGGCATGAAGGAAAGCATGCCCCGGGAAGGGGCTGGGTGTTAGGAGATAGAGGGGGGCCTCCAGGAATGGCAAAATTAGCAATTTGACCCGGGGCATGCTTTGTTAGTATTTTATTTCGATTTTCTGAAAATTATAACGTTAACACACGCGTTTCAAATTCGCCATAGGTTTGTGCACACAATCCCCGCCCACAAATAAGGGCATGAAGGAAAGCATGCCCCGGGAAGGGGCTGGGTGTTAGGAGATAGAGGGGGGCCTCCAGGAATGGCAAAATTAGCAATTTGACCCGGGGCATGCTTTGTTAGTATTTTATTTCGATTTTCTGAAAATTATAACGTTAACACACGCGTTTCAAATTCGCCATAGGTTTGTGCACACAATCCCCGCCCACAAATAAGGGCATGAAGGAAAGCATGCCCCGGGAAGGGGCTGGGTGTTAGGAGATAGAGGGGGGCCTCCAGGAATGGCAAAATTAGCAATTTGACCCGGGGCATGCTTTGTTAGTATTTTATTTCGATTTTCTGAAAATTATAACGTTAACACACGCGTTTCAAATTCGCCATAGGTTTGTGCACACAATCCCCGCCCACAAATAAGGGCATGAAGGAAAGCATGCCCCGGGAAGGGGCTGGGTGTTAGGAGATAGAGGGGGGCCTCCAGGAATGGCAAAATTAGCAATTTGACCCGGGGCATGCTTTGTTAGTATTTTATTTCGATTTTCTGAAAATTATAACGTTAACACACGCGTTTCAAATTCGCCATAGGTTTGTGCACACAATCCCCGCCCACAAATAAGGGCATGAAGGAAAGCATGCCCCGGGAAGGGGCTGGGTGTTAGGAGATAGAGGGGGGCCTCCAGGAATGGCAAAATTAGCAATTTGACCCGGGGCATGCTTTGTTAGTATTTTATTTCGATTTTCTGAAAATTATAACGTTAACACACGCGTTTCAAATTCGCCATAGGTTTGTGCACACAATCCCCGCCCACAAATAAGGGCATGAAGGAAAGCATGCCCCGGGAAGGGGCTGGGTGTTAGGAGATAGAGGGGGGCCTCCAGGAATGGCAAAATTAGCAATTTGACCCGGGGCATGCTTTGTTAGTATTTTATTTCGATTTTCTGAAAATTATAACGTTAACACACGCGTTTCAAATTCGCCATAGGTTTGTGCACACAATCCCCGCCCACAAATAAGGGCATGAAGGAAAGCATGCCCCGGGAAGGGGCTGGGTGTTAGGAGATAGAGGGGGGCCTCCAGGAATGGCAAAATTAGCAATTTGACCCGGGGCATGCTTTGTTAGTATTTTATTTCGATTTTCTGAAAATTATAACGTTAACACACGCGTTTCAAATTCGCCATAGGTTTGTGCACACAATCCCCGCCCACAAATAAGGGCATGAAGGAAAGCATGCCCCGGGAAGGGGCTGGGTGTTAGGAGATAGAGGGGGGCCTCCAGGAATGGCAAAATTAGCAATTTGACCCGGGGCATGCTTTGTTAGTATTTTATTTCGATTTTCTGAAAATTATAACGTTAACACACGCGTTTCAAATTCGCCATAGGTTTGTGCACACAATCCCCGCCCACAAATAAGGGCATGAAGGAAAGCATGCCCCGGGAAGGGGCTGGGTGTTAGGAGATAGAGGGGGGCCTCCAGGAATGGCAAAATTAGCAATTTGACCCGGGGCATGCTTTGTTAGTATTTTATTTCGATTTTCTGAAAATTATAACGTTAACACACGCGTTTCAAATTCGCCATAGGTTTGTGCACACAATCCCCGCCCACAAATAAGGGCATGAAGGAAAGCATGCCCCGGGAAGGGGCTGGGTGTTAGGAGATAGAGGGGGGCCTCCAGGAATGGCAAAATTAGCAATTTGACCCGGGGCATGCTTTGTTAGTATTTTATTTCGATTTTCTGAAAATTATAACGTTAACACACGCGTTTCAAATTCGCCATAGGTTTGTGCACACAATCCCCGCCCACAAATAAGGGCATGAAGGAAAGCATGCCCCGGGAAGGGGCTGGGTGTTAGGAGATAGAGGGGGGCCTCCAGGAATGGCAAAATTAGCAATTTGACCCGGGGCATGCTTTGTTAGTATTTTATTTCGATTTTCTGAAAATTATAACGTTAACACACGCGTTTCAAATTCGCCATAGGTTTGTGCACACAATCCCCGCCCACAAATAAGGGCATGAAGGAAAGCATGCCCCGGGAAGGGGCTGGGTGTTAGGAGATAGAGGGGGGCCTCCAGGAATGGCAAAATTAGCAATTTGACCCGGGGCATGCTTTGTTAGTATTTTATTTCGATTTTCTGAAAATTATAACGTTAACACACGCGTTTCAAATTCGCCATAGGTTTGTGCACACAATCCCCGCCCACAAATAAGGGCATGAAGGAAAGCATGCCCCGGGAAGGGGCTGGGTGTTAGGAGATAGAGGGGGGCCTCCAGGAATGGCAAAATTAGCAATTTGACCCGGGGCATGCTTTGTTAGTATTTTATTTCGATTTTCTGAAAATTATAACGTTAACACACGCGTTTCAAATTCGCCATAGGTTTGTGCACACAATCCCCGCCCACAAATAAGGGCATGAAGGAAAGCATGCCCCGGGAAGGGGCTGGGTGTTAGGAGATAGAGGGGGGCCTCCAGGAATGGCAAAATTAGCAATTTGACCCGGGGCATGCTTTGTTAGTATTTTATTTCGATTTTCTGAAAATTATAACGTTAACACACGCGTTTCAAATTCGCCATAGGTTTGTGCACACAATCCCCGCCCACAAATAAGGGCATGAAGGAAAGCATGCCCCGGGAAGGGGCTGGGTGTTAGGAGATAGAGGGGGGCCTCCAGGAATGGCAAAATTAGCAATTTGACCCGGGGCATGCTTTGTTAGTATTTTATTTCGATTTTCTGAAAATTATAACGTTAACACACGCGTTTCAAATTCGCCATAGGTTTGTGCACACAATCCCCGCCCACAAATAAGGGCATGAAGGAAAGCATGCCCCGGGAAGGGGCTGGGTGTTAGGAGATAGAGGGGGGCCTCCAGGAATGGCAAAATTAGCAATTTGACCCGGGGCATGCTTTGTTAGTATTTTATTTCGATTTTCTGAAAATTATAACGTTAACACACGCGTTTCAAATTCGCCATAGGTTTGTGCACACAATCCCCGCCCACAAATAAGGGCATGAAGGAAAGCATGCCCCGGGAAGGGGCTGGGTGTTAGGAGATAGAGGGGGGCCTCCAGGAATGGCAAAATTAGCAATTTGACCCGGGGCATGCTTTGTTAGTATTTTATTTCGATTTTCTGAAAATTATAACGTTAACACACGCGTTTCAAATTCGCCATAGGTTTGTGCACACAATCCCCGCCCACAAATAAGGGCATGAAGGAAAGCATGCCCCGGGAAGGGGCTGGGTGTTAGGAGATAGAGGGGGGCCTCCAGGAATGGCAAAATTAGCAATTTGACCCGGGGCATGCTTTGTTAGTATTTTATTTCGATTTTCTGAAAATTATAACGTTAACACACGCGTTTCAAATTCGCCATAGGTTTGTGCACACAATCCCCGCCCACAAATAAGGGCATGAAGGAAAGCATGCCCCGGGAAGGGGCTGGGTGTTAGGAGATAGAGGGGGGCCTCCAGGAATGGCAAAATTAGCAATTTGACCCGGGGCATGCTTTGTTAGTATTTTATTTCGATTTTCTGAAAATTATAACGTTAACACACGCGTTTCAAATTCGCCATAGGTTTGTGCACACAATCCCCGCCCACAAATAAGGGCATGAAGGAAAGCATGCCCCGGGAAGGGGCTGGGTGTTAGGAGATAGAGGGGGGCCTCCAGGAATGGCAAAATTAGCAATTTGACCCGGGGCATGCTTTGTTAGTATTTTATTTCGATTTTCTGAAAATTATAACGTTAACACACGCGTTTCAAATTCGCCATAGGTTTGTGCACACAATCCCCGCCCACAAATAAGGGCATGAAGGAAAGCATGCCCCGGGAAGGGGCTGGGTGTTAGGAGATAGAGGGGGGCCTCCAGGAATGGCAAAATTAGCAATTTGACCCGGGGCATGCTTTGTTAGTATTTTATTTCGATTTTCTGAAAATTATAACGTTAACACACGCGTTTCAAATTCGCCATAGGTTTGTGCACACAATCCCCGCCCACAAATAAGGGCATGAAGGAAAGCATGCCCCGGGAAGGGGCTGGGTGTTAGGAGATAGAGGGGGGCCTCCAGGAATGGCAAAATTAGCAATTTGACCCGGGGCATGCTTTGTTAGTATTTTATTTCGATTTTCTGAAAATTATAACGTTAACACACGCGTTTCAAATTCGCCATAGGTTTGTGCACACAATCCCCGCCCACAAATAAGGGCATGAAGGAAAGCATGCCCCGGGAAGGGGCTGGGTGTTAGGAGATAGAGGGGGGCCTCCAGGAATGGCAAAATTAGCAATTTGACCCGGGGCATGCTTTGTTAGTATTTTATTTCGATTTTCTGAAAATTATAACGTTAACACACGCGTTTCAAATTCGCCATAGGTTTGTGCACACAATCCCCGCCCACAAATAAGGGCATGAAGGAAAGCATGCCCCGGGAAGGGGCTGGGTGTTAGGAGATAGAGGGGGGCCTCCAGGAATGGCAAAATTAGCAATTTGACCCGGGGCATGCTTTGTTAGTATTTTATTTCGATTTTCTGAAAATTATAACGTTAACACACGCGTTTCAAATTCGCCATAGGTTTGTGCACACAATCCCCGCCCACAAATAAGGGCATGAAGGAAAGCATGCCCCGGGAAGGGGCTGGGTGTTAGGAGATAGAGGGGGGCCTCCAGGAATGGCAAAATTAGCAATTTGACCCGGGGCATGCTTTGTTAGTATTTTATTTCGATTTTCTGAAAATTATAACGTTAACACACGCGTTTCAAATTCGCCATAGGTTTGTGCACACAATCCCCGCCCACAAATAAGGGCATGAAGGAAAGCATGCCCCGGGAAGGGGCTGGGTGTTAGGAGATAGAGGGGGGCCTCCAGGAATGGCAAAATTAGCAATTTGACCCGGGGCATGCTTTGTTAGTATTTTATTTCGATTTTCTGAAAATTATAACGTTAACACACGCGTTTCAAATTCGCCATAGGTTTGTGCACACAATCCCCGCCCACAAATAAGGGCATGAAGGAAAGCATGCCCCGGGAAGGGGCTGGGTGTTAGGAGATAGAGGGGGGCCTCCAGGAATGGCAAAATTAGCAATTTGACCCGGGGCATGCTTTGTTAGTATTTTATTTCGATTTTCTGAAAATTATAACGTTAACACACGCGTTTCAAATTCGCCATAGGTTTGTGCACACAATCCCCGCCCACAAATAAGGGCATGAAGGAAAGCATGCCCCGGGAAGGGGCTGGGTGTTAGGAGATAGAGGGGGGCCTCCAGGAATGGCAAAATTAGCAATTTGACCCGGGGCATGCTTTGTTAGTATTTTATTTCGATTTTCTGAAAATTATAACGTTAACACACGCGTTTCAAATTCGCCATAGGTTTGTGCACACAATCCCCGCCCACAAATAAGGGCATGAAGGAAAGCATGCCCCGGGAAGGGGCTGGGTGTTAGGAGATAGAGGGGGGCCTCCAGGAATGGCAAAATTAGCAATTTGACCCGGGGCATGCTTTGTTAGTATTTTATTTCGATTTTCTGAAAATTATAACGTTAACACACGCGTTTCAAATTCGCCATAGGTTTGTGCACACAATCCCCGCCCACAAATAAGGGCATGAAGGAAAGCATGCCCCGGGAAGGGGCTGGGTGTTAGGAGATAGAGGGGGGCCTCCAGGAATGGCAAAATTAGCAATTTGACCCGGGGCATGCTTTGTTAGTATTTTATTTCGATTTTCTGAAAATTATAACGTTAACACACGCGTTTCAAATTCGCCATAGGTTTGTGCACACAATCCCCGCCCACAAATAAGGGCATGAAGGAAAGCATGCCCCGGGAAGGGGCTGGGTGTTAGGAGATAGAGGGGGGCCTCCAGGAATGGCAAAATTAGCAATTTGACCCGGGGCATGCTTTGTTAGTATTTTATTTCGATTTTCTGAAAATTATAACGTTAACACACGCGTTTCAAATTCGCCATAGGTTTGTGCACACAATCCCCGCCCACAAATAAGGGCATGAAGGAAAGCATGCCCCGGGAAGGGGCTGGGTGTTAGGAGATAGAGGGGGGCCTCCAGGAATGGCAAAATTAGCAATTTGACCCGGGGCATGCTTTGTTAGTATTTTATTTCGATTTTCTGAAAATTATAACGTTAACACACGCGTTTCAAATTCGCCATAGGTTTGTGCACACAATCCCCGCCCACAAATAAGGGCATGAAGGAAAGCATGCCCCGGGAAGGGGCTGGGTGTTAGGAGATAGAGGGGGGCCTCCAGGAATGGCAAAATTAGCAATTTGACCCGGGGCATGCTTTGTTAGTATTTTATTTCGATTTTCTGAAAATTATAACGTTAACACACGCGTTTCAAATTCGCCATAGGTTTGTGCACACAATCCCCGCCCACAAATAAGGGCATGAAGGAAAGCATGCCCCGGGAAGGGGCTGGGTGTTAGGAGATAGAGGGGGGCCTCCAGGAATGGCAAAATTAGCAATTTGACCCGGGGCATGCTTTGTTAGTATTTTATTTCGATTTTCTGAAAATTATAACGTTAACACACGCGTTTCAAATTCGCCATAGGTTTGTGCACACAATCCCCGCCCACAAATAAGGGCATGAAGGAAAGCATGCCCCGGGAAGGGGCTGGGTGTTAGGAGATAGAGGGGGGCCTCCAGGAATGGCAAAATTAGCAATTTGACCCGGGGCATGCTTTGTTAGTATTTTATTTCGATTTTCTGAAAATTATAACGTTAACACACGCGTTTCAAATTCGCCATAGGTTTGTGCACACAATCCCCGCCCACAAATAAGGGCATGAAGGAAAGCATGCCCCGGGAAGGGGCTGGGTGTTAGGAGATAGAGGGGGGCCTCCAGGAATGGCAAAATTAGCAATTTGACCCGGGGCATGCTTTGTTAGTATTTTATTTCGATTTTCTGAAAATTATAACGTTAACACACGCGTTTCAAATTCGCCATAGGTTTGTGCACACAATCCCCGCCCACAAATAAGGGCATGAAGGAAAGCATGCCCCGGGAAGGGGCTGGGTGTTAGGAGATAGAGGGGGGCCTCCAGGAATGGCAAAATTAGCAATTTGACCCGGGGCATGCTTTGTTAGTATTTTATTTCGATTTTCTGAAAATTATAACGTTAACACACGCGTTTCAAATTCGCCATAGGTTTGTGCACACAATCCCCGCCCACAAATAAGGGCATGAAGGAAAGCATGCCCCGGGAAGGGGCTGGGTGTTAGGAGATAGAGGGGGGCCTCCAGGAATGGCAAAATTAGCAATTTGACCCGGGGCATGCTTTGTTAGTATTTTATTTCGATTTTCTGAAAATTATAACGTTAACACACGCGTTTCAAATTCGCCATAGGTTTGTGCACACAATCCCCGCCCACAAATAAGGGCATGAAGGAAAGCATGCCCCGGGAAGGGGCTGGGTGTTAGGAGATAGAGGGGGGCCTCCAGGAATGGCAAAATTAGCAATTTGACCCGGGGCATGCTTTGTTAGTATTTTATTTCGATTTTCTGAAAATTATAACGTTAACACACGCGTTTCAAATTCGCCATAGGTTTGTGCACACAATCCCCGCCCACAAATAAGGGCATGAAGGAAAGCATGCCCCGGGAAGGGGCTGGGTGTTAGGAGATAGAGGGGGGCCTCCAGGAATGGCAAAATTAGCAATTTGACCCGGGGCATGCTTTGTTAGTATTTTATTTCGATTTTCTGAAAATTATAACGTTAACACACGCGTTTCAAATTCGCCATAGGTTTGTGCACACAATCCCCGCCCACAAATAAGGGCATGAAGGAAAGCATGCCCCGGGAAGGGGCTGGGTGTTAGGAGATAGAGGGGGGCCTCCAGGAATGGCAAAATTAGCAATTTGACCCGGGGCATGCTTTGTTAGTATTTTATTTCGATTTTCTGAAAATTATAACGTTAACACACGCGTTTCAAATTCGCCATAGGTTTGTGCACACAATCCCCGCCCACAAATAAGGGCATGAAGGAAAGCATGCCCCGGGAAGGGGCTGGGTGTTAGGAGATAGAGGGGGGCCTCCAGGAATGGCAAAATTAGCAATTTGACCCGGGGCATGCTTTGTTAGTATTTTATTTCGATTTTCTGAAAATTATAACGTTAACACACGCGTTTCAAATTCGCCATAGGTTTGTGCACACAATCCCCGCCCACAAATAAGGGCATGAAGGAAAGCATGCCCCGGGAAGGGGCTGGGTGTTAGGAGATAGAGGGGGGCCTCCAGGAATGGCAAAATTAGCAATTTGACCCGGGGCATGCTTTGTTAGTATTTTATTTCGATTTTCTGAAAATTATAACGTTAACACACGCGTTTCAAATTCGCCATAGGTTTGTGCACACAATCCCCGCCCACAAATAAGGGCATGAAGGAAAGCATGCCCCGGGAAGGGGCTGGGTGTTAGGAGATAGAGGGGGGCCTCCAGGAATGGCAAAATTAGCAATTTGACCCGGGGCATGCTTTGTTAGTATTTTATTTCGATTTTCTGAAAATTATAACGTTAACACACGCGTTTCAAATTCGCCATAGGTTTGTGCACACAATCCCCGCCCACAAATAAGGGCATGAAGGAAAGCATGCCCCGGGAAGGGGCTGGGTGTTAGGAGATAGAGGGGGGCCTCCAGGAATGGCAAAATTAGCAATTTGACCCGGGGCATGCTTTGTTAGTATTTTATTTCGATTTTCTGAAAATTATAACGTTAACACACGCGTTTCAAATTCGCCATAGGTTTGTGCACACAATCCCCGCCCACAAATAAGGGCATGAAGGAAAGCATGCCCCGGGAAGGGGCTGGGTGTTAGGAGATAGAGGGGGGCCTCCAGGAATGGCAAAATTAGCAATTTGACCCGGGGCATGCTTTGTTAGTATTTTATTTCGATTTTCTGAAAATTATAACGTTAACACACGCGTTTCAAATTCGCCATAGGTTTGTGCACACAATCCCCGCCCACAAATAAGGGCATGAAGGAAAGCATGCCCCGGGAAGGGGCTGGGTGTTAGGAGATAGAGGGGGGCCTCCAGGAATGGCAAAATTAGCAATTTGACCCGGGGCATGCTTTGTTAGTATTTTATTTCGATTTTCTGAAAATTATAACGTTAACACACGCGTTTCAAATTCGCCATAGGTTTGTGCACACAATCCCCGCCCACAAATAAGGGCATGAAGGAAAGCATGCCCCGGGAAGGGGCTGGGTGTTAGGAGATAGAGGGGGGCCTCCAGGAATGGCAAAATTAGCAATTTGACCCGGGGCATGCTTTGTTAGTATTTTATTTCGATTTTCTGAAAATTATAACGTTAACACACGCGTTTCAAATTCGCCATAGGTTTGTGCACACAATCCCCGCCCACAAATAAGGGCATGAAGGATAGCATGCCCCGGGAAGGGGCTGGGTGTTAGGAGATAGAGGGGGGCCTCCAGGAATGGCAAAATTAGCAATTTGACCCGGGGCATGCTTTGTTAGTATTTTATTTCGATTTTCTGAAAATTATAACGTTAACACACGCGTTTCAAATTCGCCATAGGTTTGTGCACACAATCCCCGCCCACAAATAAGGGCATGAAGGAAAGCATGCCCCGGGAAGGGGCTGGGTGTTAGGAGATAGAGGGGGGCCTCCAGGAATGGCAAAATTAGCAATTTGACCCGGGGCATGCTTTGTTAGTATTTTATTTCGATTTTCTGAAAATTATAACGTTAACACACGCGTTTCAAATTCGCCATAGGTTTGTGCACACAATCCCCGCCCACAAATAAGGGCATGAAGGAAAGCATGCCCCGGGAAGGGGCTGGGTGTTAGGAGATAGAGGGGGGCCTCCAGGAATGGCAAAATTAGCAATTTGACCCGGGGCATGCTTTGTTAGTATTTTATTTCGATTTTCTGAAAATTATAACGTTAACACACGCGTTTCAAATTCGCCATAGGTTTGTGCACACAATCCCCGCCCACAAATAAGGGCATGAAGGAAAGCATGCCCCGGGAAGGGGCTGGGTGTTAGGAGATAGAGGGGGGCCTCCAGGAATGGCAAAATTAGCAATTTGACCCGGGGCATGCTTTGTTAGTATTTTATTTCGATTTTCTGAAAATTATAACGTTAACACACGCGTTTCAAATTCGCCATAGGTTTGTGCACACAATCCCCGCCCACAAATAAGGGCATGAAGGAAAGCATGCCCCGGGAAGGGGCTGGGTGTTAGGAGATAGAGGGGGGCCTCCAGGAATGGCAAAATTAGCAATTTGACCCGGGGCATGCTTTGTTAGTATTTTATTTCGATTTTCTGAAAATTATAACGTTAACACACGCGTTTCAAATTCGCCATAGGTTTGTGCACACAATCCCCGCCCACAAATAAGGGCATGAAGGAAAGCATGCCCCGGGAAGGGGCTGGGTGTTAGGAGATAGAGGGGGGCCTCCAGGAATGGCAAAATTAGCAATTTGACCCGGGGCATGCTTTGTTAGTATTTTATTTCGATTTTCTGAAAATTATAACGTTAACACACGCGTTTCAAATTCGCCATAGGTTTGTGCACACAATCCCCGCCCACAAATAAGGGCATGAAGGAAAGCATGCCCCGGGAAGGGGCTGGGTGTTAGGAGATAGAGGGGGGCCTCCAGGAATGGCAAAATTAGCAATTTGACCCGGGGCATGCTTTGTTAGTATTTTATTTCGATTTTCTGAAAATTATAACGTTAACACACGCGTTTCAAATTCGCCATAGGTTTGTGCACACAATCCCCGCCCACAAATAAGGGCATGAAGGAAAGCATGCCCCGGGAAGGGGCTGGGTGTTAGGAGATAGAGGGGGGCCTCCAGGAATGGCAAAATTAGCAATTTGACCCGGGGCATGCTTTGTTAGTATTTTATTTCGATTTTCTGAAAATTATAACGTTAACACACGCGTTTCAAATTCGCCATAGGTTTGTGCACACAATCCCCGCCCACAAATAAGGGCATGAAGGAAAGCATGCCCCGGGAAGGGGCTGGGTGTTAGGAGATAGAGGGGGGCCTCCAGGAATGGCAAAATTAGCAATTTGACCCGGGGCATGCTTTGTTAGTATTTTATTTCGATTTTCTGAAAATTATAACGTTAACACACGCGTTTCAAATTCGCCATAGGTTTGTGCACACAATCCCCGCCCACAAATAAGGGCATGAAGGAAAGCATGCCCCGGGAAGGGGCTGGGTGTTAGGAGATAGAGGGGGGCCTCCAGGAATGGCAAAATTAGCAATTTGACCCGGGGCATGCTTTGTTAGTATTTTATTTCGATTTTCTGAAAATTATAACGTTAACACACGCGTTTCAAATTCGCCATAGGTTTGTGCACACAATCCCCGCCCACAAATAAGGGCATGAAGGAAAGCATGCCCCGGGAAGGGGCTGGGTGTTAGGAGATAGAGGGGGGCCTCCAGGAATGGCAAAATTAGCAATTTGACCCGGGGCATGCTTTGTTAGTATTTTATTTCGATTTTCTGAAAATTATAACGTTAACACACGCGTTTCAAATTCGCCATAGGTTTGTGCACACAATCCCCGCCCACAAATAAGGGCATGAAGGAAAGCATGCCCCGGGAAGGGGCTGGGTGTTAGGAGATAGAGGGGGGCCTCCAGGAATGGCAAAATTAGCAATTTGACCCGGGGCATGCTTTGTTAGTATTTTATTTCGATTTTCTGAAAATTATAACGTTAACACACGCGTTTCAAATTCGCCATAGGTTTGTGCACACAATCCCCGCCCACAAATAAGGGCATGAAGGAAAGCATGCCCCGGGAAGGGGCTGGGTGTTAGGAGATAGAGGGGGGCCTCCAGGAATGGCAAAATTAGCAATTTGACCCGGGGCATGCTTTGTTAGTATTTTATTTCGATTTTCTGAAAATTATAACGTTAACACACGCGTTTCAAATTCGCCATAGGTTTGTGCACACAATCCCCGCCCACAAATAAGGGCATGAAGGAAAGCATGCCCCGGGAAGGGGCTGGGTGTTAGGAGATAGAGGGGGGCCTCCAGGAATGGCAAAATTAGCAATTTGACCCGGGGCATGCTTTGTTAGTATTTTATTTCGATTTTCTGAAAATTATAACGTTAACACACGCGTTTCAAATTCGCCATAGGTTTGTGCACACAATCCCCGCCCACAAATAAGGGCATGAAGGAAAGCATGCCCCGGGAAGGGGCTGGGTGTTAGGAGATAGAGGGGGGCCTCCAGGAATGGCAAAATTAGCAATTTGACCCGGGGCATGCTTTGTTAGTATTTTATTTCGATTTTCTGAAAATTATAACGTTAACACACGCGTTTCAAATTCGCCATAGGTTTGTGCACACAATCCCCGCCCACAAATAAGGGCATGAAGGAAAGCATGCCCCGGGAAGGGGCTGGGTGTTAGGAGATAGAGGGGGGCCTCCAGGAATGGCAAAATTAGCAATTTGACCCGGGGCATGCTTTGTTAGTATTTTATTTCGATTTTCTGAAAATTATAACGTTAACACACGCGTTTCAAATTCGCCATAGGTTTGTGCACACAATCCCCGCCCACAAATAAGGGCATGAAGGAAAGCATGCCCCGGGAAGGGGCTGGGTGTTAGGAGATAGAGGGGGGCCTCCAGGAATGGCAAAATTAGCAATTTGACCCGGGGCATGCTTTGTTAGTATTTTATTTCGATTTTCTGAAAATTATAACGTTAACACACGCGTTTCAAATTCGCCATAGGTTTGTGCACACAATCCCCGCCCACAAATAAGGGCATGAAGGAAAGCATGCCCCGGGAAGGGGCTGGGTGTTAGGAGATAGAGGGGGGCCTCCAGGAATGGCAAAATTAGCAATTTGACCCGGGGCATGCTTTGTTAGTATTTTATTTCGATTTTCTGAAAATTATAACGTTAACACACGCGTTTCAAATTCGCCATAGGTTTGTGCACACAATCCCCGCCCACAAATAAGGGCATGAAGGAAAGCATGCCCCGGGAAGGGGCTGGGTGTTAGGAGATAGAGGGGGGCCTCCAGGAATGGCAAAATTAGCAATTTGACCCGGGGCATGCTTTGTTAGTATTTTATTTCGATTTTCTGAAAATTATAACGTTAACACACGCGTTTCAAATTCGCCATAGGTTTGTGCACACAATCCCCGCCCACAAATAAGGGCATGAAGGAAAGCATGCCCCGGGAAGGGGCTGGGTGTTAGGAGATAGAGGGGGGCCTCCAGGAATGGCAAAATTAGCAATTTGACCCGGGGCATGCTTTGTTAGTATTTTATTTCGATTTTCTGAAAATTATAACGTTAACACACGCGTTTCAAATTCGCCATAGGTTTGTGCACACAATCCCCGCCCACAAATAAGGGCATGAAGGAAAGCATGCCCCGGGAAGGGGCTGGGTGTTAGGAGATAGAGGGGGGCCTCCAGGAATGGCAAAATTAGCAATTTGACCCGGGGCATGCTTTGTTAGTATTTTATTTCGATTTTCTGAAAATTATAACGTTAACACACGCGTTTCAAATTCGCCATAGGTTTGTGCACACAATCCCCGCCCACAAATAAGGGCATGAAGGAAAGCATGCCCCGGGAAGGGGCTGGGTGTTAGGAGATAGAGGGGGGCCTCCAGGAATGGCAAAATTAGCAATTTGACCCGGGGCATGCTTTGTTAGTATTTTATTTCGATTTTCTGAAAATTATAACGTTAACACACGCGTTTCAAATTCGCCATAGGTTTGTGCACACAATCCCCGCCCACAAATAAGGGCATGAAGGAAAGCATGCCCCGGGAAGGGGCTGGGTGTTAGGAGATAGAGGGGGGCCTCCAGGAATGGCAAAATTAGCAATTTGACCCGGGGCATGCTTTGTTAGTATTTTATTTCGATTTTCTGAAAATTATAACGTTAACACACGCGTTTCAAATTCGCCATAGGTTTGTGCACACAATCCCCGCCCACAAATAAGGGCATGAAGGAAAGCATGCCCCGGGAAGGGGCTGGGTGTTAGGAGATAGAGGGGGGCCTCCAGGAATGGCAAAATTAGCAATTTGACCCGGGGCATGCTTTGTTAGTATTTTATTTCGATTTTCTGAAAATTATAACGTTAACACACGCGTTTCAAATTCGCCATAGGTTTGTGCACACAATCCCCGCCCACAAATAAGGGCATGAAGGAAAGCATGCCCCGGGAAGGGGCTGGGTGTTAGGAGATAGAGGGGGGCCTCCAGGAATGGCAAAATTAGCAATTTGACCCGGGGCATGCTTTGTTAGTATTTTATTTCGATTTTCTGAAAATTATAACGTTAACACACGCGTTTCAAATTCGCCATAGGTTTGTGCACACAATCCCCGCCCACAAATAAGGGCATGAAGGAAAGCATGCCCCGGGAAGGGGCTGGGTGTTAGGAGATAGAGGGGGGCCTCCAGGAATGGCAAAATTAGCAATTTGACCCGGGGCATGCTTTGTTAGTATTTTATTTCGATTTTCTGAAAATTATAACGTTAACACACGCGTTTCAAATTCGCCATAGGTTTGTGCACACAATCCCCGCCCACAAATAAGGGCATGAAGGAAAGCATGCCCCGGGAAGGGGCTGGGTGTTAGGAGATAGAGGGGGGCCTCCAGGAATGGCAAAATTAGCAATTTGACCCGGGGCATGCTTTGTTAGTATTTTATTTCGATTTTCTGAAAATTATAACGTTAACACACGCGTTTCAAATTCGCCATAGGTTTGTGCACACAATCCCCGCCCACAAATAAGGGCATGAAGGAAAGCATGCCCCGGGAAGGGGCTGGGTGTTAGGAGATAGAGGGGGGCCTCCAGGAATGGCAAAATTAGCAATTTGACCCGGGGCATGCTTTGTTAGTATTTTATTTCGATTTTCTGAAAATTATAACGTTAACACACGCGTTTCAAATTCGCCATAGGTTTGTGCACACAATCCCCGCCCACAAATAAGGGCATGAAGGAAAGCATGCCCCGGGAAGGGGCTGGGTGTTAGGAGATAGAGGGGGGCCTCCAGGAATGGCAAAATTAGCAATTTGACCCGGGGCATGCTTTGTTAGTATTTTATTTCGATTTTCTGAAAATTATAACGTTAACACACGCGTTTCAAATTCGCCATAGGTTTGTGCACACAATCCCCGCCCACAAATAAGGGCATGAAGGAAAGCATGCCCCGGGAAGGGGCTGGGTGTTAGGAGATAGAGGGGGGCCTCCAGGAATGGCAAAATTAGCAATTTGACCCGGGGCATGCTTTGTTAGTATTTTATTTCGATTTTCTGAAAATTATAACGTTAACACACGCGTTTCAAATTCGCCATAGGTTTGTGCACACAATCCCCGCCCACAAATAAGGGCATGAAGGAAAGCATGCCCCGGGAAGGGGCTGGGTGTTAGGAGATAGAGGGGGGCCTCCAGGAATGGCAAAATTAGCAATTTGACCCGGGGCATGCTTTGTTAGTATTTTATTTCGATTTTCTGAAAATTATAACGTTAACACACGCGTTTCAAATTCGCCATAGGTTTGTGCACACAATCCCCGCCCACAAATAAGGGCATGAAGGAAAGCATGCCCCGGGAAGGGGCTGGGTGTTAGGAGATAGAGGGGGGCCTCCAGGAATGGCAAAATTAGCAATTTGACCCGGGGCATGCTTTGTTAGTATTTTATTTCGATTTTCTGAAAATTATAACGTTAACACACGCGTTTCAAATTCGCCATAGGTTTGTGCACACAATCCCCGCCCACAAATAAGGGCATGAAGGAAAGCATGCCCCGGGAAGGGGCTGGGTGTTAGGAGATAGAGGGGGGCCTCCAGGAATGGCAAAATTAGCAATTTGACCCGGGGCATGCTTTGTTAGTATTTTATTTCGATTTTCTGAAAATTATAACGTTAACACACGCGTTTCAAATTCGCCATAGGTTTGTGCACACAATCCCCGCCCACAAATAAGGGCATGAAGGAAAGCATGCCCCGGGAAGGGGCTGGGTGTTAGGAGATAGAGGGGGGCCTCCAGGAATGGCAAAATTAGCAATTTGACCCGGGGCATGCTTTGTTAGTATTTTATTTCGATTTTCTGAAAATTATAACGTTAACACACGCGTTTCAAATTCGCCATAGGTTTGTGCACACAATCCCCGCCCACAAATAAGGGCATGAAGGAAAGCATGCCCCGGGAAGGGGCTGGGTGTTAGGAGATAGAGGGGGGCCTCCAGGAATGGCAAAATTAGCAATTTGACCCGGGGCATGCTTTGTTAGTATTTTATTTCGATTTTCTGAAAATTATAACGTTAACACACGCGTTTCAAATTCGCCATAGGTTTGTGCACACAATCCCCGCCCACAAATAAGGGCATGAAGGAAAGCATGCCCCGGGAAGGGGCTGGGTGTTAGGAGATAGAGGGGGGCCTCCAGGAATGGCAAAATTAGCAATTTGACCCGGGGCATGCTTTGTTAGTATTTTATTTCGATTTTCTGAAAATTATAACGTTAACACACGCGTTTCAAATTCGCCATAGGTTTGTGCACACAATCCCCGCCCACAAATAAGGGCATGAAGGAAAGCATGCCCCGGGAAGGGGCTGGGTGTTAGGAGATAGAGGGGGGCCTCCAGGAATGGCAAAATTAGCAATTTGACCCGGGGCATGCTTTGTTAGTATTTTATTTCGATTTTCTGAAAATTATAACGTTAACACACGCGTTTCAAATTCGCCATAGGTTTGTGCACACAATCCCCGCCCACAAATAAGGGCATGAAGGAAAGCATGCCCCGGGAAGGGGCTGGGTGTTAGGAGATAGAGGGGGGCCTCCAGGAATGGCAAAATTAGCAATTTGACCCGGGGCATGCTTTGTTAGTATTTTATTTCGATTTTCTGAAAATTATAACGTTAACACACGCGTTTCAAATTCGCCATAGGTTTGTGCACACAATCCCCGCCCACAAATAAGGGCATGAAGGAAAGCATGCCCCGGGAAGGGGCTGGGTGTTAGGAGATAGAGGGGGGCCTCCAGGAATGGCAAAATTAGCAATTTGACCCGGGGCATGCTTTGTTAGTATTTTATTTCGATTTTCTGAAAATTATAACGTTAACACACGCGTTTCAAATTCGCCATAGGTTTGTGCACACAATCCCCGCCCACAAATAAGGGCATGAAGGAAAGCATGCCCCGGGAAGGGGCTGGGTGTTAGGAGATAGAGGGGGGCCTCCAGGAATGGCAAAATTAGCAATTTGACCCGGGGCATGCTTTGTTAGTATTTTATTTCGATTTTCTGAAAATTATAACGTTAACACACGCGTTTCAAATTCGCCATAGGTTTGTGCACACAATCCCCGCCCACAAATAAGGGCATGAAGGAAAGCATGCCCCGGGAAGGGGCTGGGTGTTAGGAGATAGAGGGGGGCCTCCAGGAATGGCAAAATT
Organism: Crossaster papposus; assembly: GCA_037893245.1. Classification (NCBI taxonomy): domain Eukaryota; kingdom Metazoa; phylum Echinodermata; class Asteroidea; order Velatida; family Solasteridae; genus Crossaster; species Crossaster papposus. The sequence continues at coordinate 31,268 of JBAIAA010001347.1, forward strand.
AGCAATTTGACCCGGGGCATGCTTTGTTAGTATTTTATTTCGATTTTCTGAAAATTATAACGTTAACACACGCGTTTCAAATTCGCCATAGGTTTGTGCACACAATCCCCGCCCACAAATAAGGGCATGAAGGAAAGCATGCCCCGGGAAGGGGCTGGGTGTTAGGAGATAGAGGGGGGCCTCCAGGAATGGCAAAATTAGCAATTTGACCCGGGGCATGCTTTGTTAGTATTTTATTTCGATTTTCTGAAAATTATAACGTTAACACACGCGTTTCAAATTCGCCATAGGTTTGTGCACACAATCCCCGCCCACAAATAAGGGCATGAAGGAAAGCATGCCCCGGGAAGGGGCTGGGTGTTAGGAGATAGAGGGGGGCCTCCAGGAATGGCAAAATTAGCAATTTGACCCGGGGCATGCTTTGTTAGTATTTTATTTCGATTTTCTGAAAATTATAACGTTAACACACGCGTTTCAAATTCGCCATAGGTTTGTGCACACAATCCCCGCCCACAAATAAGGGCATGAAGGAAAGCATGCCCCGGGAAGGGGCTGGGTGTTAGGAGATAGAGGGGGGCCTCCAGGAATGGCAAAATTAGCAATTTGACCCGGGGCATGCTTTGTTAGTATTTTATTTCGATTTTCTGAAAATTATAACGTTAACACACGCGTTTCAAATTCGCCATAGGTTTGTGCACACAATCCCCGCCCACAAATAAGGGCATGAAGGAAAGCATGCCCCGGGAAGGGGCTGGGTGTTAGGAGATAGAGGGGGGCCTCCAGGAATGGCAAAATTAGCAATTTGACCCGGGGCATGCTTTGTTAGTATTTTATTTCGATTTTCTGAAAATTATAACGTTAACACACGCGTTTCAAATTCGCCATAGGTTTGTGCACACAATCCCCGCCCACAAATAAGGGCATGAAGGAAAGCATGCCCCGGGAAGGGGCTGGGTGTTAGGAGATAGAGGGGGGCCTCCAGGAATGGCAAAATTAGCAATTTGACCCGGGGCATGCTTTGTTAGTATTTTATTTCGATTTTCTGAAAATTATAACGTTAACACACGCGTTTCAAATTCGCCATAGGTTTGTGCACACAATCCCCGCCCACAAATAAGGGCATGAAGGAAAGCATGCCCCGGGAAGGGGCTGGGTGTTAGGAGATAGAGGGGGGCCTCCAGGAATGGCAAAATTAGCAATTTGACCCGGGGCATGCTTTGTTAGTATTTTATTTCGATTTTCTGAAAATTATAACGTTAACACACGCGTTTCAAATTCGCCATAGGTTTGTGCACACAATCCCCGCCCACAAATAAGGGCATGAAGGAAAGCATGCCCCGGGAAGGGGCTGGGTGTTAGGAGATAGAGGGGGGCCTCCAGGAATGGCAAAATTAGCAATTTGACCCGGGGCATGCTTTGTTAGTATTTTATTTCGATTTTCTGAAAATTATAACGTTAACACACGCGTTTCAAATTCGCCATAGGTTTGTGCACACAATCCCCGCCCACAAATAAGGGCATGAAGGAAAGCATGCCCCGGGAAGGGGCTGGGTGTTAGGAGATAGAGGGGGGCCTCCAGGAATGGCAAAATTAGCAATTTGACCCGGGGCATGCTTTGTTAGTATTTTATTTCGATTTTCTGAAAATTATAACGTTAACACACGCGTTTCAAATTCGCCATAGGTTTGTGCACACAATCCCCGCCCACAAATAAGGGCATGAAGGAAAGCATGCCCCGGGAAGGGGCTGGGTGTTAGGAGATAGAGGGGGGCCTCCAGGAATGGCAAAATTAGCAATTTGACCCGGGGCATGCTTTGTTAGTATTTTATTTCGATTTTCTGAAAATTATAACGTTAACACACGCGTTTCAAATTCGCCATAGGTTTGTGCACACAATCCCCGCCCACAAATAAGGGCATGAAGGAAAGCATGCCCCGGGAAGGGGCTGGGTGTTAGGAGATAGAGGGGGGCCTCCAGGAATGGCAAAATTAGCAATTTGACCCGGGGCATGCTTTGTTAGTATTTTATTTCGATTTTCTGAAAATTATAACGTTAACACACGCGTTTCAAATTCGCCATAGGTTTGTGCACACAATCCCCGCCCACAAATAAGGGCATGAAGGAAAGCATGCCCCGGGAAGGGGCTGGGTGTTAGGAGATAGAGGGGGGCCTCCAGGAATGGCAAAATTAGCAATTTGACCCGGGGCATGCTTTGTTAGTATTTTATTTCGATTTTCTGAAAATTATAACGTTAACACACGCGTTTCAAATTCGCCATAGGTTTGTGCACACAATCCCCGCCCACAAATAAGGGCATGAAGGAAAGCATGCCCCGGGAAGGGGCTGGGTGTTAGGAGATAGAGGGGGGCCTCCAGGAATGGCAAAATTAGCAATTTGACCCGGGGCATGCTTTGTTAGTATTTTATTTCGATTTTCTGAAAATTATAACGTTAACACACGCGTTTCAAATTCGCCATAGGTTTGTGCACACAATCCCCGCCCACAAATAAGGGCATGAAGGAAAGCATGCCCCGGGAAGGGGCTGGGTGTTAGGAGATAGAGGGGGGCCTCCAGGAATGGCAAAATTAGCAATTTGACCCGGGGCATGCTTTGTTAGTATTTTATTTCGATTTTCTGAAAATTATAACGTTAACACACGCGTTTCAAATTCGCCATAGGTTTGTGCACACAATCCCCGCCCACAAATAAGGGCATGAAGGAAAGCATGCCCCGGGAAGGGGCTGGGTGTTAGGAGATAGAGGGGGGCCTCCAGGAATGGCAAAATTAGCAATTTGACCCGGGGCATGCTTTGTTAGTATTTTATTTCGATTTTCTGAAAATTATAACGTTAACACACGCGTTTCAAATTCGCCATAGGTTTGTGCACACAATCCCCGCCCACAAATAAGGGCATGAAGGAAAGCATGCCCCGGGAAGGGGCTGGGTGTTAGGAGATAGAGGGGGGCCTCCAGGAATGGCAAAATTAGCAATTTGACCCGGGGCATGCTTTGTTAGTATTTTATTTCGATTTTCTGAAAATTATAACGTTAACACACGCGTTTCAAATTCGCCATAGGTTTGTGCACACAATCCCCGCCCACAAATAAGGGCATGAAGGAAAGCATGCCCCGGGAAGGGGCTGGGTGTTAGGAGATAGAGGGGGGCCTCCAGGAATGGCAAAATTAGCAATTTGACCCGGGGCATGCTTTGTTAGTATTTTATTTCGATTTTCTGAAAATTATAACGTTAACACACGCGTTTCAAATTCGCCATAGGTTTGTGCACACAATCCCCGCCCACAAATAAGGGCATGAAGGAAAGCATGCCCCGGGAAGGGGCTGGGTGTTAGGAGATAGAGGGGGGCCTCCAGGAATGGCAAAATTAGCAATTTGACCCGGGGCATGCTTTGTTAGTATTTTATTTCGATTTTCTGAAAATTATAACGTTAACACACGCGTTTCAAATTCGCCATAGGTTTGTGCACACAATCCCCGCCCACAAATAAGGGCATGAAGGAAAGCATGCCCCGGGAAGGGGCTGGGTGTTAGGAGATAGAGGGGGGCCTCCAGGAATGGCAAAATTAGCAATTTGACCCGGGGCATGCTTTGTTAGTATTTTATTTCGATTTTCTGAAAATTATAACGTTAACACACGCGTTTCAAATTCGCCATAGGTTTGTGCACACAATCCCCGCCCACAAATAAGGGCATGAAGGAAAGCATGCCCCGGGAAGGGGCTGGGTGTTAGGAGATAGAGGGGGGCCTCCAGGAATGGCAAAATTAGCAATTTGACCCGGGGCATGCTTTGTTAGTATTTTATTTCGATTTTCTGAAAATTATAACGTTAACACACGCGTTTCAAATTCGCCATAGGTTTGTGCACACAATCCCCGCCCACAAATAAGGGCATGAAGGAAAGCATGCCCCGGGAAGGGGCTGGGTGTTAGGAGATAGAGGGGGGCCTCCAGGAATGGCAAAATTAGCAATTTGACCCGGGGCATGCTTTGTTAGTATTTTATTTCGATTTTCTGAAAATTATAACGTTAACACACGCGTTTCAAATTCGCCATAGGTTTGTGCACACAATCCCCGCCCACAAATAAGGGCATGAAGGAAAGCATGCCCCGGGAAGGGGCTGGGTGTTAGGAGATAGAGGGGGGCCTCCAGGAATGGCAAAATTAGCAATTTGACCCGGGGCATGCTTTGTTAGTATTTTATTTCGATTTTCTGAAAATTATAACGTTAACACACGCGTTTCAAATTCGCCATAGGTTTGTGCACACAATCCCCGCCCACAAATAAGGGCATGAAGGAAAGCATGCCCCGGGAAGGGGCTGGGTGTTAGGAGATAGAGGGGGGCCTCCAGGAATGGCAAAATTAGCAATTTGACCCGGGGCATGCTTTGTTAGTATTTTATTTCGATTTTCTGAAAATTATAACGTTAACACACGCGTTTCAAATTCGCCATAGGTTTGTGCACACAATCCCCGCCCACAAATAAGGGCATGAAGGAAAGCATGCCCCGGGAAGGGGCTGGGTGTTAGGAGATAGAGGGGGGCCTCCAGGAATGGCAAAATTAGCAATTTGACCCGGGGCATGCTTTGTTAGTATTTTATTTCGATTTTCTGAAAATTATAACGTTAACACACGCGTTTCAAATTCGCCATAGGTTTGTGCACACAATCCCCGCCCACAAATAAGGGCATGAAGGAAAGCATGCCCCGGGAAGGGGCTGGGTGTTAGGAGATAGAGGGGGGCCTCCAGGAATGGCAAAATTAGCAATTTGACCCGGGGCATGCTTTGTTAGTATTTTATTTCGATTTTCTGAAAATTATAACGTTAACACACGCGTTTCAAATTCGCCATAGGTTTGTGCACACAATCCCCGCCCACAAATAAGGGCATGAAGGAAAGCATGCCCCGGGAAGGGGCTGGGTGTTAGGAGATAGAGGGGGGCCTCCAGGAATGGCAAAATTAGCAATTTGACCCGGGGCATGCTTTGTTAGTATTTTATTTCGATTTTCTGAAAATTATAACGTTAACACACGCGTTTCAAATTCGCCATAGGTTTGTGCACACAATCCCCGCCCACAAATAAGGGCATGAAGGAAAGCATGCCCCGGGAAGGGGCTGGGTGTTAGGAGATAGAGGGGGGCCTCCAGGAATGGCAAAATTAGCAATTTGACCCGGGGCATGCTTTGTTAGTATTTTATTTCGATTTTCTGAAAATTATAACGTTAACACACGCGTTTCAAATTCGCCATAGGTTTGTGCACACAATCCCCGCCCACAAATAAGGGCATGAAGGAAAGCATGCCCCGGGAAGGGGCTGGGTGTTAGGAGATAGAGGGGGGCCTCCAGGAATGGCAAAATTAGCAATTTGACCCGGGGCATGCTTTGTTAGTATTTTATTTCGATTTTCTGAAAATTATAACGTTAACACACGCGTTTCAAATTCGCCATAGGTTTGTGCACACAATCCCCGCCCACAAATAAGGGCATGAAGGAAAGCATGCCCCGGGAAGGGGCTGGGTGTTAGGAGATAGAGGGGGGCCTCCAGGAATGGCAAAATTAGCAATTTGACCCGGGGCATGCTTTGTTAGTATTTTATTTCGATTTTCTGAAAATTATAACGTTAACACACGCGTTTCAAATTCGCCATAGGTTTGTGCACACAATCCCCGCCCACAAATAAGGGCATGAAGGAAAGCATGCCCCGGGAAGGGGCTGGGTGTTAGGAGATAGAGGGGGGCCTCCAGGAATGGCAAAATTAGCAATTTGACCCGGGGCATGCTTTGTTAGTATTTTATTTCGATTTTCTGAAAATTATAACGTTAACACACGCGTTTCAAATTCGCCATAGGTTTGTGCACACAATCCCCGCCCACAAATAAGGGCATGAAGGAAAGCATGCCCCGGGAAGGGGCTGGGTGTTAGGAGATAGAGGGGGGCCTCCAGGAATGGCAAAATTAGCAATTTGACCCGGGGCATGCTTTGTTAGTATTTTATTTCGATTTTCTGAAAATTATAACGTTAACACACGCGTTTCAAATTCGCCATAGGTTTGTGCACACAATCCCCGCCCACAAATAAGGGCATGAAGGAAAGCATGCCCCGGGAAGGGGCTGGGTGTTAGGAGATAGAGGGGGGCCTCCAGGAATGGCAAAATTAGCAATTTGACCCGGGGCATGCTTTGTTAGTATTTTATTTCGATTTTCTGAAAATTATAACGTTAACACACGCGTTTCAAATTCGCCATAGGTTTGTGCACACAATCCCCGCCCACAAATAAGGGCATGAAGGAAAGCATGCCCCGGGAAGGGGCTGGGTGTTAGGAGATAGAGGGGGGCCTCCAGGAATGGCAAAATTAGCAATTTGACCCGGGGCATGCTTTGTTAGTATTTTATTTCGATTTTCTGAAAATTATAACGTTAACACACGCGTTTCAAATTCGCCATAGGTTTGTGCACACAATCCCCGCCCACAAATAAGGGCATGAAGGAAAGCATGCCCCGGGAAGGGGCTGGGTGTTAGGAGATAGAGGGGGGCCTCCAGGAATGGCAAAATTAGCAATTTGACCCGGGGCATGCTTTGTTAGTATTTTATTTCGATTTTCTGAAAATTATAACGTTAACACACGCGTTTCAAATTCGCCATAGGTTTGTGCACACAATCCCCGCCCACAAATAAGGGCATGAAGGAAAGCATGCCCCGGGAAGGGGCTGGGTGTTAGGAGATAGAGGGGGGCCTCCAGGAATGGCAAAATTAGCAATTTGACCCGGGGCATGCTTTGTTAGTATTTTATTTCGATTTTCTGAAAATTATAACGTTAACACACGCGTTTCAAATTCGCCATAGGTTTGTGCACACAATCCCCGCCCACAAATAAGGGCATGAAGGAAAGCATGCCCCGGGAAGGGGCTGGGTGTTAGGAGATAGAGGGGGGCCTCCAGGAATGGCAAAATTAGCAATTTGACCCGGGGCATGCTTTGTTAGTATTTTATTTCGATTTTCTGAAAATTATAACGTTAACACACGCGTTTCAAATTCGCCATAGGTTTGTGCACACAATCCCCGCCCACAAATAAGGGCATGAAGGAAAGCATGCCCCGGGAAGGGGCTGGGTGTTAGGAGATAGAGGGGGGCCTCCAGGAATGGCAAAATTAGCAATTTGACCCGGGGCATGCTTTGTTAGTATTTTATTTCGATTTTCTGAAAATTATAACGTTAACACACGCGTTTCAAATTCGCCATAGGTTTGTGCACACAATCCCCGCCCACAAATAAGGGCATGAAGGAAAGCATGCCCCGGGAAGGGGCTGGGTGTTAGGAGATAGAGGGGGGCCTCCAGGAATGGCAAAATTAGCAATTTGACCCGGGGCATGCTTTGTTAGTATTTTATTTCGATTTTCTGAAAATTATAACGTTAACACACGCGTTTCAAATTCGCCATAGGTTTGTGCACACAATCCCCGCCCACAAATAAGGGCATGAAGGAAAGCATGCCCCGGGAAGGGGCTGGGTGTTAGGAGATAGAGGGGGGCCTCCAGGAATGGCAAAATTAGCAATTTGACCCGGGGCATGCTTTGTTAGTATTTTATTTCGATTTTCTGAAAATTATAACGTTAACACACGCGTTTCAAATTCGCCATAGGTTTGTGCACACAATCCCCGCCCACAAATAAGGGCATGAAGGAAAGCATGCCCCGGGAAGGGGCTGGGTGTTAGGAGATAGAGGGGGGCCTCCAGGAATGGCAAAATTAGCAATTTGACCCGGGGCATGCTTTGTTAGTATTTTATTTCGATTTTCTGAAAATTATAACGTTAACACACGCGTTTCAAATTCGCCATAGGTTTGTGCACACAATCCCCGCCCACAAATAAGGGCATGAAGGAAAGCATGCCCCGGGAAGGGGCTGGGTGTTAGGAGATAGAGGGGGGCCTCCAGGAATGGCAAAATTAGCAATTTGACCCGGGGCATGCTTTGTTAGTATTTTATTTCGATTTTCTGAAAATTATAACGTTAACACACGCGTTTCAAATTCGCCATAGGTTTGTGCACACAATCCCCGCCCACAAATAAGGGCATGAAGGAAAGCATGCCCCGGGAAGGGGCTGGGTGTTAGGAGATAGAGGGGGGCCTCCAGGAATGGCAAAATTAGCAATTTGACCCGGGGCATGCTTTGTTAGTATTTTATTTCGATTTTCTGAAAATTATAACGTTAACACACGCGTTTCAAATTCGCCATAGGTTTGTGCACACAATCCCCGCCCACAAATAAGGGCATGAAGGAAAGCATGCCCCGGGAAGGGGCTGGGTGTTAGGAGATAGAGGGGGGCCTCCAGGAATGGCAAAATTAGCAATTTGACCCGGGGCATGCTTTGTTAGTATTTTATTTCGATTTTCTGAAAATTATAACGTTAACACACGCGTTTCAAATTCGCCATAGGTTTGTGCACACAATCCCCGCCCACAAATAAGGGCATGAAGGAAAGCATGCCCCGGGAAGGGGCTGGGTGTTAGGAGATAGAGGGGGGCCTCCAGGAATGGCAAAATTAGCAATTTGACCCGGGGCATGCTTTGTTAGTATTTTATTTCGATTTTCTGAAAATTATAACGTTAACACACGCGTTTCAAATTCGCCATAGGTTTGTGCACACAATCCCCGCCCACAAATAAGGGCATGAAGGAAAGCATGCCCCGGGAAGGGGCTGGGTGTTAGGAGATAGAGGGGGGCCTCCAGGAATGGCAAAATTAGCAATTTGACCCGGGGCATGCTTTGTTAGTATTTTATTTCGATTTTCTGAAAATTATAACGTTAACACACGCGTTTCAAATTCGCCATAGGTTTGTGCACACAATCCCCGCCCACAAATAAGGGCATGAAGGAAAGCATGCCCCGGGAAGGGGCTGGGTGTTAGGAGATAGAGGGGGGCCTCCAGGAATGGCAAAATTAGCAATTTGACCCGGGGCATGCTTTGTTAGTATTTTATTTCGATTTTCTGAAAATTATAACGTTAACACACGCGTTTCAAATTCGCCATAGGTTTGTGCACACAATCCCCGCCCACAAATAAGGGCATGAAGGAAAGCATGCCCCGGGAAGGGGCTGGGTGTTAGGAGATAGAGGGGGGCCTCCAGGAATGGCAAAATTAGCAATTTGACCCGGGGCATGCTTTGTTAGTATTTTATTTCGATTTTCTGAAAATTATAACGTTAACACACGCGTTTCAAATTCGCCATAGGTTTGTGCACACAATCCCCGCCCACAAATAAGGGCATGAAGGAAAGCATGCCCCGGGAAGGGGCTGGGTGTTAGGAGATAGAGGGGGGCCTCCAGGAATGGCAAAATTAGCAATTTGACCCGGGGCATGCTTTGTTAGTATTTTATTTCGATTTTCTGAAAATTATAACGTTAACACACGCGTTTCAAATTCGCCATAGGTTTGTGCACACAATCCCCGCCCACAAATAAGGGCATGAAGGAAAGCATGCCCCGGGAAGGGGCTGGGTGTTAGGAGATAGAGGGGGGCCTCCAGGAATGGCAAAATTAGCAATTTGACCCGGGGCATGCTTTGTTAGTATTTTATTTCGATTTTCTGAAAATTATAACGTTAACACACGCGTTTCAAATTCGCCATAGGTTTGTGCACACAATCCCCGCCCCACAAATAAGGGCATGAAGGAAAGCATGCCCCGGGAAGGGGCTGGGTGTTAGGAGATAGAGGGGGGCCTCCAGGAATGGCAAAATTAGCAATTTGACCCGGGGCATGCTTTGTTAGTATTTTATTTCGATTTTCTGAAAATTATAACGTTAACACACGCGTTTCAAATTCGCCATAGGTTTGTGCACACAATCCCCGCCCACAAATAAGGGCATGAAGGAAAGCATGCCCCGGGAAGGGGCTGGGTGTTAGGAGATAGAGGGGGGCCTCCAGGAATGGCAAAATTAGCAATTTGACCCGGGGCATGCTTTGTTAGTATTTTATTTCGATTTTCTGAAAATTATAACGTTAACACACGCGTTTCAAATTCGCCATAGGTTTGTGCACACAATCCCCGCCCACAAATAAGGGCATGAAGGAAAGCATGCCCCGGGAAGGGGCTGGGTGTTAGGAGATAGAGGGGGGCCTCCAGGAATGGCAAAATTAGCAATTTGACCCGGGGCATGCTTTGTTAGTATTTTATTTCGATTTTCTGAAAATTATAACGTTAACACACGCGTTTCAAATTCGCCATAGGTTTGTGCACACAATCCCCGCCCACAAATAAGGGCATGAAGGAAAGCATGCCCCGGGAAGGGGCTGGGTGTTAGGAGATAGAGGGGGGCCTCCAGGAATGGCAAAATTAGCAATTTGACCCGGGGCATGCTTTGTTAGTATTTTATTTCGATTTTCTGAAAATTATAACGTTAACACACGCGTTTCAAATTCGCCATAGGTTTGTGCACACAATCCCCGCCCACAAATAAGGGCATGAAGGAAAGCATGCCCCGGGAAGGGGCTGGGTGTTAGGAGATAGAGGGGGGCCTCCAGGAATGGCAAAATTAGCAATTTGACCCGGGGCATGCTTTGTTAGTATTTTATTTCGATTTTCTGAAAATTATAACGTTAACACACGCGTTTCAAATTCGCCATAGGTTTGTGCACACAATCCCCGCCCACAAATAAGGGCATGAAGGAAAGCATGCCCCGGGAAGGGGCTGGGTGTTAGGAGATAGAGGGGGGCCTCCAGGAATGGCAAAATTAGCAATTTGACCCGGGGCATGCTTTGTTAGTATTTTATTTCGATTTTCTGAAAATTATAACGTTAACACACGCGTTTCAAATTCGCCATAGGTTTGTGCACACAATCCCCGCCCACAAATAAGGGCATGAAGGAAAGCATGCCCCGGGAAGGGGCTGGGTGTTAGGAGATAGAGGGGGGCCTCCAGGAATGGCAAAATTAGCAATTTGACCCGGGGCATGCTTTGTTAGTATTTTATTTCGATTTTCTGAAAATTATAACGTTAACACACGCGTTTCAAATTCGCCATAGGTTTGTGCACACAATCCCCGCCCACAAATAAGGGCATGAAGGAAAGCATGCCCCGGGAAGGGGCTGGGTGTTAGGAGATAGAGGGGGGCCTCCAGGAATGGCAAAATTAGCAATTTGACCCGGGGCATGCTTTGTTAGTATTTTATTTCGATTTTCTGAAAATTATAACGTTAACACACGCGTTTCAAATTCGCCATAGGTTTGTGCACACAATCCCCGCCCACAAATAAGGGCATGAAGGAAAGCATGCCCCGGGAAGGGGCTGGGTGTTAGGAGATAGAGGGGGGCCTCCAGGAATGGCAAAATTAGCAATTTGACCCGGGGCATGCTTTGTTAGTATTTTATTTCGATTTTCTGAAAATTATAACGTTAACACACGCGTTTCAAATTCGCCATAGGTTTGTGCACACAATCCCCGCCCACAAATAAGGGCATGAAGGAAAGCATGCCCCGGGAAGGGGCTGGGTGTTAGGAGATAGAGGGGGGCCTCCAGGAATGGCAAAATTAGCAATTTGACCCGGGGCATGCTTTGTTAGTATTTTATTTCGATTTTCTGAAAATTATAACGTTAACACACGCGTTTCAAATTCGCCATAGGTTTGTGCACACAATCCCCGCCCACAAATAAGGGCATGAAGGAAAGCATGCCCCGGGAAGGGGCTGGGTGTTAGGAGATAGAGGGGGGCCTCCAGGAATGGCAAAATTAGCAATTTGACCCGGGGCATGCTTTGTTAGTATTTTATTTCGATTTTCTGAAAATTATAACGTTAACACACGCGTTTCAAATTCGCCATAGGTTTGTGCACACAATCCCCGCCCACAAATAAGGGCATGAAGGAAAGCATGCCCCGGGAAGGGGCTGGGTGTTAGGAGATAGAGGGGGGCCTCCAGGAATGGCAAAATTAGCAATTTGACCCGGGGCATGCTTTGTTAGTATTTTATTTCGATTTTCTGAAAATTATAACGTTAACACACGCGTTTCAAATTCGCCATAGGTTTGTGCACACAATCCCCGCCCACAAATAAGGGCATGAAGGAAAGCATGCCCCGGGAAGGGGCTGGGTGTTAGGAGATAGAGGGGGGCCTCCAGGAATGGCAAAATTAGCAATTTGACCCGGGGCATGCTTTGTTAGTATTTTATTTCGATTTTCTGAAAATTATAACGTTAACACACGCGTTTCAAATTCGCCATAGGTTTGTGCACACAATCCCCGCCCACAAATAAGGGCATGAAGGAAAGCATGCCCCGGGAAGGGGCTGGGTGTTAGGAGATAGAGGGGGGCCTCCAGGAATGGCAAAATTAGCAATTTGACCCGGGGCATGCTTTGTTAGTATTTTATTTCGATTTTCTGAAAATTATAACGTTAACACACGCGTTTCAAATTCGCCATAGGTTTGTGCACACAATCCCCGCCCACAAATAAGGGCATGAAGGAAAGCATGCCCCGGGAAGGGGCTGGGTGTTAGGAGATAGAGGGGGGCCTCCAGGAATGGCAAAATTAGCAATTTGACCCGGGGCATGCTTTGTTAGTATTTTATTTCGATTTTCTGAAAATTATAACGTTAACACACGCGTTTCAAATTCGCCATAGGTTTGTGCACACAATCCCCGCCCACAAATAAGGGCATGAAGGAAAGCATGCCCCGGGAAGGGGCTGGGTGTTAGGAGATAGAGGGGGGCCTCCAGGAATGGCAAAATTAGCAATTTGACCCGGGGCATGCTTTGTTAGTATTTTATTTCGATTTTCTGAAAATTATAACGTTAACACACGCGTTTCAAATTCGCCATAGGTTTGTGCACACAATCCCCGCCCACAAATAAGGGCATGAAGGAAAGCATGCCCCGGGAAGGGGCTGGGTGTTAGGAGATAGAGGGGGGCCTCCAGGAATGGCAAAATTAGCAATTTGACCCGGGGCATGCTTTGTTAGTATTTTATTTCGATTTTCTGAAAATTATAACGTTAACACACGCGTTTCAAATTCGCCATAGGTTTGTGCACACAATCCCCGCCCACAAATAAGGGCATGAAGGAAAGCATGCCCCGGGAAGGGGCTGGGTGTTAGGAGATAGAGGGGGGCCTCCAGGAATGGCAAAATTAGCAATTTGACCCGGGGCATGCTTTGTTAGTATTTTATTTCGATTTTCTGAAAATTATAACGTTAACACACGCGTTTCAAATTCGCCATAGGTTTGTGCACACAATCCCCGCCCACAAATAAGGGCATGAAGGAAAGCATGCCCCGGGAAGGGGCTGGGTGTTAGGAGATAGAGGGGGGCCTCCAGGAATGGCAAAATTAGCAATTTGACCCGGGGCATGCTTTGTTAGTATTTTATTTCGATTTTCTGAAAATTATAACGTTAACACACGCGTTTCAAATTCGCCATAGGTTTGTGCACACAATCCCCGCCCACAAATAAGGGCATGAAGGAAAGCATGCCCCGGGAAGGGGCTGGGTGTTAGGAGATAGAGGGGGGCCTCCAGGAATGGCAAAATTAGCAATTTGACCCGGGGCATGCTTTGTTAGTATTTTATTTCGATTTTCTGAAAATTATAACGTTAACACACGCGTTTCAAATTCGCCATAGGTTTGTGCACACAATCCCCGCCCACAAATAAGGGCATGAAGGAAAGCATGCCCCGGGAAGGGGCTGGGTGTTAGGAGATAGAGGGGGGCCTCCAGGAATGGCAAAATTAGCAATTTGACCCGGGGCATGCTTTGTTAGTATTTTATTTCGATTTTCTGAAAATTATAACGTTAACACACGCGTTTCAAATTCGCCATAGGTTTGTGCACACAATCCCCGCCCACAAATAAGGGCATGAAGGAAAGCATGCCCCGGGAAGGGGCTGGGTGTTAGGAGATAGAGGGGGGCCTCCAGGAATGGCAAAATTAGCAATTTGACCCGGGGCATGCTTTGTTAGTATTTTATTTCGATTTTCTGAAAATTATAACGTTAACACACGCGTTTCAAATTCGCCATAGGTTTGTGCACACAATCCCCGCCCACAAATAAGGGCATGAAGGAAAGCATGCCCCGGGAAGGGGCTGGGTGTTAGGAGATAGAGGGGGGCCTCCAGGAATGGCAAAATTAGCAATTTGACCCGGGGCATGCTTTGTTAGTATTTTATTTCGATTTTCTGAAAATTATAACGTTAACACACGCGTTTCAAATTCGCCATAGGTTTGTGCACACAATCCCCGCCCACAAATAAGGGCATGAAGGAAAGCATGCCCCGGGAAGGGGCTGGGTGTTAGGAGATAGAGGGGGGCCTCCAGGAATGGCAAAATTAGCAATTTGACCCGGGGCATGCTTTGTTAGTATTTTATTTCGATTTTCTGAAAATTATAACGTTAACACACGCGTTTCAAATTCGCCATAGGTTTGTGCACACAATCCCCGCCCACAAATAAGGGCATGAAGGAAAGCATGCCCCGGGAAGGGGCTGGGTGTTAGGAGATAGAGGGGGGCCTCCAGGAATGGCAAAATTAGCAATTTGACCCGGGGCATGCTTTGTTAGTATTTTATTTCGATTTTCTGAAAATTATAACGTTAACACACGCGTTTCAAATTCGCCATAGGTTTGTGCACACAATCCCCGCCCACAAATAAGGGCATGAAGGAAAGCATGCCCCGGGAAGGGGCTGGGTGTTAGGAGATAGAGGGGGGCCTCCAGGAATGGCAAAATTAGCAATTTGACCCGGGGCATGCTTTGTTAGTATTTTATTTCGATTTTCTGAAAATTATAACGTTAACACACGCGTTTCAAATTCGCCATAGGTTTGTGCACACAATCCCCGCCCACAAATAAGGGCATGAAGGAAAGCATGCCCCGGGAAGGGGCTGGGTGTTAGGAGATAGAGGGGGGCCTCCAGGAATGGCAAAATTAGCAATTTGACCCGGGGCATGCTTTGTTAGTATTTTATTTCGATTTTCTGAAAATTATAACGTTAACACACGCGTTTCAAATTCGCCATAGGTTTGTGCACACAATCCCCGCCCACAAATAAGGGCATGAAGGAAAGCATGCCCCGGGAAGGGGCTGGGTGTTAGGAGATAGAGGGGGGCCTCCAGGAATGGCAAAATTAGCAATTTGACCCGGGGCATGCTTTGTTAGTATTTTATTTCGATTTTCTGAAAATTATAACGTTAACACACGCGTTTCAAATTCGCCATAGGTTTGTGCACACAATCCCCGCCCACAAATAAGGGCATGAAGGAAAGCATGCCCCGGGAAGGGGCTGGGTGTTAGGAGATAGAGGGGGGCCTCCAGGAATGGCAAAATTAGCAATTTGACCCGGGGCATGCTTTGTTAGTATTTTATTTCGATTTTCTGAAAATTATAACGTTAACACACGCGTTTCAAATTCGCCATAGGTTTGTGCACACAATCCCCGCCCACAAATAAGGGCATGAAGGAAAGCATGCCCCGGGAAGGGGCTGGGTGTTAGGAGATAGAGGGGGGCCTCCAGGAATGGCAAAATTAGCAATTTGACCCGGGGCATGCTTTGTTAGTATTTTATTTCGATTTTCTGAAAATTATAACGTTAACACACGCGTTTCAAATTCGCCATAGGTTTGTGCACACAATCCCCGCCCACAAATAAGGGCATGAAGGAAAGCATGCCCCGGGAAGGGGCTGGGTGTTAGGAGATAGAGGGGGGCCTCCAGGAATGGCAAAATTAGCAATTTGACCCGGGGCATGCTTTGTTAGTATTTTATTTCGATTTTCTGAAAATTATAACGTTAACACACGCGTTTCAAATTCGCCATAGGTTTGTGCACACAATCCCCGCCCACAAATAAGGGCATGAAGGAAAGCATGCCCCGGGAAGGGGCTGGGTGTTAGGAGATAGAGGGGGGCCTCCAGGAATGGCAAAATTAGCAATTTGACCCGGGGCATGCTTTGTTAGTATTTTATTTCGATTTTCTGAAAATTATAACGTTAACACACGCGTTTCAAATTCGCCATAGGTTTGTGCACACAATCCCCGCCCACAAATAAGGGCATGAAGGAAAGCATGCCCCGGGAAGGGGCTGGGTGTTAGGAGATAGAGGGGGGCCTCCAGGAATGGCAAAATTAGCAATTTGACCCGGGGCATGCTTTGTTAGTATTTTATTTCGATTTTCTGAAAATTATAACGTTAACACACGCGTTTCAAATTCGCCATAGGTTTGTGCACACAATCCCCGCCCACAAATAAGGGCATGAAGGAAAGCATGCCCCGGGAAGGGGCTGGGTGTTAGGAGATAGAGGGGGGCCTCCAGGAATGGCAAAATTAGCAATTTGACCCGGGGCATGCTTTGTTAGTATTTTATTTCGATTTTCTGAAAATTATAACGTTAACACACGCGTTTCAAATTCGCCATAGGTTTGTGCACACAATCCCCGCCCACAAATAAGGGCATGAAGGAAAGCATGCCCCGGGAAGGGGCTGGGTGTTAGGAGATAGAGGGGGGCCTCCAGGAATGGCAAAATTAGCAATTTGACCCGGGGCATGCTTTGTTAGTATTTTATTTCGATTTTCTGAAAATTATAACGTTAACACACGCGTTTCAAATTCGCCATAGGTTTGTGCACACAATCCCCGCCCACAAATAAGGGCATGAAGGAAAGCATGCCCCGGGAAGGGGCTGGGTGTTAGGAGATAGAGGGGGGCCTCCAGGAATGGCAAAATTAGCAATTTGACCCGGGGCATGCTTTGTTAGTATTTTATTTCGATTTTCTGAAAATTATAACGTTAACACACGCGTTTCAAATTCGCCATAGGTTTGTGCACACAATCCCCGCCCACAAATAAGGGCATGAAGGAAAGCATGCCCCGGGAAGGGGCTGGGTGTTAGGAGATAGAGGGGGGCCTCCAGGAATGGCAAAATTAGCAATTTGACCCGGGGCATGCTTTGTTAGTATTTTATTTCGATTTTCTGAAAATTATAACGTTAACACACGCGTTTCAAATTCGCCATAGGTTTGTGCACACAATCCCCGCCCACAAATAAGGGCATGAAGGAAAGCATGCCCCGGGAAGGGGCTGGGTGTTAGGAGATAGAGGGGGGCCTCCAGGAATGGCAAAATTAGCAATTTGACCCGGGGCATGCTTTGTTAGTATTTTATTTCGATTTTCTGAAAATTATAACGTTAACACACGCGTTTCAAATTCGCCATAGGTTTGTGCACACAATCCCCGCCCACAAATAAGGGCATGAAGGAAAGCATGCCCCGGGAAGGGGCTGGGTGTTAGGAGATAGAGGGGGGCCTCCAGGAATGGCAAAATTAGCAATTTGACCCGGGGCATGCTTTGTTAGTATTTTATTTCGATTTTCTGAAAATTATAACGTTAACACACGCGTTTCAAATTCGCCATAGGTTTGTGCACACAATCCCCGCCCACAAATAAGGGCATGAAGGAAAGCATGCCCCGGGAAGGGGCTGGGTGTTAGGAGATAGAGGGGGGCCTCCAGGAATGGCAAAATTAGCAATTTGACCCGGGGCATGCTTTGTTAGTATTTTATTTCGATTTTCTGAAAATTATAACGTTAACACACGCGTTTCAAATTCGCCATAGGTTTGTGCACACAATCCCCGCCCACAAATAAGGGCATGAAGGAAAGCATGCCCCGGGAAGGGGCTGGGTGTTAGGAGATAGAGGGGGGCCTCCAGGAATGGCAAAATTAGCAATTTGACCCGGGGCATGCTTTGTTAGTATTTTATTTCGATTTTCTGAAAATTATAACGTTAACACACGCGTTTCAAATTCGCCATAGGTTTGTGCACACAATCCCCGCCCACAAATAAGGGCATGAAGGAAAGCATGCCCCGGGAAGGGGCTGGGTGTTAGGAGATAGAGGGGGGCCTCCAGGAATGGCAAAATTAGCAATTTGACCCGGGGCATGCTTTGTTAGTATTTTATTTCGATTTTCTGAAAATTATAACGTTAACACACGCGTTTCAAATTCGCCATAGGTTTGTGCACACAATCCCCGCCCACAAATAAGGGCATGAAGGAAAGCATGCCCCGGGAAGGGGCTGGGTGTTAGGAGATAGAGGGGGGCCTCCAGGAATGGCAAAATTAGCAATTTGACCCGGGGCATGCTTTGTTAGTATTTTATTTCGATTTTCTGAAAATTATAACGTTAACACACGCGTTTCAAATTCGCCATAGGTTTGTGCACACAATCCCCGCCCACAAATAAGGGCATGAAGGAAAGCATGCCCCGGGAAGGGGCTGGGTGTTAGGAGATAGAGGGGGGCCTCCAGGAATGGCAAAATTAGCAATTTGACCCGGGGCATGCTTTGTTAGTATTTTATTTCGATTTTCTGAAAATTATAACGTTAACACACGCGTTTCAAATTCGCCATAGGTTTGTGCACACAATCCCCGCCCACAAATAAGGGCATGAAGGAAAGCATGCCCCGGGAAGGGGCTGGGTGTTAGGAGATAGAGGGGGGCCTCCAGGAATGGCAAAATTAGCAATTTGACCCGGGGCATGCTTTGTTAGTATTTTATTTCGATTTTCTGAAAATTATAACGTTAACACACGCGTTTCAAATTCGCCATAGGTTTGTGCACACAATCCCCGCCCACAAATAAGGGCATGAAGGAAAGCATGCCCCGGGAAGGGGCTGGGTGTTAGGAGATAGAGGGGGGCCTCCAGGAATGGCAAAATTAGCAATTTGACCCGGGGCATGCTTTGTTAGTATTTTATTTCGATTTTCTGAAAATTATAACGTTAACACACGCGTTTCAAATTCGCCATAGGTTTGTGCACACAATCCCCGCCCACAAATAAGGGCATGAAGGAAAGCATGCCCCGGGAAGGGGCTGGGTGTTAGGAGATAGAGGGGGGCCTCCAGGAATGGCAAAATTAGCAATTTGACCCGGGGCATGCTTTGTTAGTATTTTATTTCGATTTTCTGAAAATTATAACGTTAACACACGCGTTTCAAATTCGCCATAGGTTTGTGCACACAATCCCCGCCCACAAATAAGGGCATGAAGGAAAGCATGCCCCGGGAAGGGGCTGGGTGTTAGGAGATAGAGGGGGGCCTCCAGGAATGGCAAAATTAGCAATTTGACCCGGGGCATGCTTTGTTAGTATTTTATTTCGATTTTCTGAAAATTATAACGTTAACACACGCGTTTCAAATTCGCCATAGGTTTGTGCACACAATCCCCGCCCACAAATAAGGGCATGAAGGAAAGCATGCCCCGGGAAGGGGCTGGGTGTTAGGAGATAGAGGGGGGCCTCCAGGAATGGCAAAATTAGCAATTTGACCCGGGGCATGCTTTGTTAGTATTTTATTTCGATTTTCTGAAAATTATAACGTTAACACACGCGTTTCAAATTCGCCATAGGTTTGTGCACACAATCCCCGCCCACAAATAAGGGCATGAAGGAAAGCATGCCCCGGGAAGGGGCTGGGTGTTAGGAGATAGAGGGGGGCCTCCAGGAATGGCAAAATTAGCAATTTGACCCGGGGCATGCTTTGTTAGTATTTTATTTCGATTTTCTGAAAATTATAACGTTAACACACGCGTTTCAAATTCGCCATAGGTTTGTGCACACAATCCCCGCCCACAAATAAGGGCATGAAGGAAAGCATGCCCCGGGAAGGGGCTGGGTGTTAGGAGATAGAGGGGGGCCTCCAGGAATGGCAAAATTAGCAATTTGACCCGGGGCATGCTTTGTTAGTATTTTATTTCGATTTTCTGAAAATTATAACGTTAACACACGCGTTTCAAATTCGCCATAGGTTTGTGCACACAATCCCCGCCCACAAATAAGGGCATGAAGGAAAGCATGCCCCGGGAAGGGGCTGGGTGTTAGGAGATAGAGGGGGGCCTCCAGGAATGGCAAAATTAGCAATTTGACCCGGGGCATGCTTTGTTAGTATTTTATTTCGATTTTCTGAAAATTATAACGTTAACACACGCGTTTCAAATTCGCCATAGGTTTGTGCACACAATCCCCGCCCACAAATAAGGGCATGAAGGAAAGCATGCCCCGGGAAGGGGCTGGGTGTTAGGAGATAGAGGGGGGCCTCCAGGAATGGCAAAATTAGCAATTTGACCCGGGGCATGCTTTGTTAGTATTTTATTTCGATTTTCTGAAAATTATAACGTTAACACACGCGTTTCAAATTCGCCATAGGTTTGTGCACACAATCCCCGCCCACAAATAAGGGCATGAAGGAAAGCATGCCCCGGGAAGGGGCTGGGTGTTAGGAGATAGAGGGGGGCCTCCAGGAATGGCAAAATTAGCAATTTGACCCGGGGCATGCTTTGTTAGTATTTTATTTCGATTTTCTGAAAATTATAACGTTAACACACGCGTTTCAAATTCGCCATAGGTTTGTGCACACAATCCCCGCCCACAAATAAGGGCATGAAGGAAAGCATGCCCCGGGAAGGGGCTGGGTGTTAGGAGATAGAGGGGGGCCTCCAGGAATGGCAAAATTAGCAATTTGACCCGGGGCATGCTTTGTTAGTATTTTATTTCGATTTTCTGAAAATTATAACGTTAACACACGCGTTTCAAATTCGCCATAGGTTTGTGCACACAATCCCCGCCCACAAATAAGGGCATGAAGGAAAGCATGCCCCGGGAAGGGGCTGGGTGTTAGGAGATAGAGGGGGGCCTCCAGGAATGGCAAAATTAGCAATTTGACCCGGGGCATGCTTTGTTAGTATTTTATTTCGATTTTCTGAAAATTATAACGTTAACACACGCGTTTCAAATTCGCCATAGGTTTGTGCACACAATCCCCGCCCACAAATAAGGGCATGAAGGAAAGCATGCCCCGGGAAGGGGCTGGGTGTTAGGAGATAGAGGGGGGCCTCCAGGAATGGCAAAATTAGCAATTTGACCCGGGGCATGCTTTGTTAGTATTTTATTTCGATTTTCTGAAAATTATAACGTTAACACACGCGTTTCAAATTCGCCATAGGTTTGTGCACACAATCCCCGCCCACAAATAAGGGCATGAAGGAAAGCATGCCCCGGGAAGGGGCTGGGTGTTAGGAGATAGAGGGGGGCCTCCAGGAATGGCAAAATTAGCAATTTGACCCGGGGCATGCTTTGTTAGTATTTTATTTCGATTTTCTGAAAATTATAACGTTAACACACGCGTTTCAAATTCGCCATAGGTTTGTGCACACAATCCCCGCCCACAAATAAGGGCATGAAGGAAAGCATGCCCCGGGAAGGGGCTGGGTGTTAGGAGATAGAGGGGGGCCTCCAGGAATGGCAAAATTAGCAATTTGACCCGGGGCATGCTTTGTTAGTATTTTATTTCGATTTTCTGAAAATTATAACGTTAACACACGCGTTTCAAATTCGCCATAGGTTTGTGCACACAATCCCCGCCCACAAATAAGGGCATGAAGGAAAGCATGCCCCGGGAAGGGGCTGGGTGTTAGGAGATAGAGGGGGGCCTCCAGGAATGGCAAAATTAGCAATTTGACCCGGGGCATGCTTTGTTAGTATTTTATTTCGATTTTCTGAAAATTATAACGTTAACACACGCGTTTCAAATTCGCCATAGGTTTGTGCACACAATCCCCGCCCACAAATAAGGGCATGAAGGAAAGCATGCCCCGGGAAGGGGCTGGGTGTTAGGAGATAGAGGGGGGCCTCCAGGAATGGCAAAATTAGCAATTTGACCCGGGGCATGCTTTGTTAGTATTTTATTTCGATTTTCTGAAAATTATAACGTTAACACACGCGTTTCAAATTCGCCATAGGTTTGTGCACACAATCCCCGCCCACAAATAAGGGCATGAAGGAAAGCATGCCCCGGGAAGGGGCTGGGTGTTAGGAGATAGAGGGGGGCCTCCAGGAATGGCAAAATTAGCAATTTGACCCGGGGCATGCTTTGTTAGTATTTTATTTCGATTTTCTGAAAATTATAACGTTAACACACGCGTTTCAAATTCGCCATAGGTTTGTGCACACAATCCCCGCCCACAAATAAGGGCATGAAGGAAAGCATGCCCCGGGAAGGGGCTGGGTGTTAGGAGATAGAGGGGGGCCTCCAGGAATGGCAAAATTAGCAATTTGACCCGGGGCATGCTTTGTTAGTATTTTATTTCGATTTTCTGAAAATTATAACGTTAACACACGCGTTTCAAATTCGCCATAGGTTTGTGCACACAATCCCCGCCCACAAATAAGGGCATGAAGGAAAGCATGCCCCGGGAAGGGGCTGGGTGTTAGGAGATAGAGGGGGGCCTCCAGGAATGGCAAAATTAGCAATTTGACCCGGGGCATGCTTTGTTAGTATTTTATTTCGATTTTCTGAAAATTATAACGTTAACACACGCGTTTCAAATTCGCCATAGGTTTGTGCACACAATCCCCGCCCACAAATAAGGGCATGAAGGAAAGCATGCCCCGGGAAGGGGCTGGGTGTTAGGAGATAGAGGGGGGCCTCCAGGAATGGCAAAATTAGCAATTTGACCCGGGGCATGCTTTGTTAGTATTTTATTTCGATTTTCTGAAAATTATAACGTTCACACACGCGTTTCAAATTCGCCATAGGTTTGTGCACACAATCCCCGCCCACAAATAAGGGCATGAAGGAAAGCATGCCCCGGGAAGGGGCTGGGTGTTAGGAGATAGAGGGGGGCCTCCAGGAATGGCAAAATTAGCAATTTGACCCGGGGCATGCTTTGTTAGTATTTTATTTCGATTTTCTGAAAATTATAACGTTAACACACGCGTTTCAAATTCGCCATAGGTTTGTGCACACAATCCCCGCCCACAAATAAGGGCATGAAGGAAAGCATGCCCCGGGAAGGGGCTGGGTGTTAGGAGATAGAGGGGGGCCTCCAGGAATGGCAAAATTAGCAATTTGACCCGGGGCATGCTTTGTTAGTATTTTATTTCGATTTTCTGAAAATTATAACGTTAACACACGCGTTTCAAATTCGCCATAGGTTTGTGCACACAATCCCCGCCCACAAATAAGGGCATGAAGGAAAGCATGCCCCGGGAAGGGGCTGGGTGTTAGGAGATAGAGGGGGGCCTCCAGGAATGGCAAAATTAGCAATTTGACCCGGGGCATGCTTTGTTAGTATTTTATTTCGATTTTCTGAAAATTATAACGTTAACACACGCGTTTCAAATTCGCCATAGGTTTGTGCACACAATCCCCGCCCACAAATAAGGGCATGAAGGAAAGCATGCCCCGGGAAGGGGCTGGGTGTTAGGAGATAGAGGGGGGCCTCCAGGAATGGCAAAATTAGCAATTTGACCCGGGGCATGCTTTGTTAGTATTTTATTTCGATTTTCTGAAAATTATAACGTTAACACACGCGTTTCAAATTCGCCATAGGTTTGTGCACACAATCCCCGCCCACAAATAAGGGCATGAAGGAAAGCATGCCCCGGGAAGGGGCTGGGTGTTAGGAGATAGAGGGGGGCCTCCAGGAATGGCAAAATTAGCAATTTGACCCGGGGCATGCTTTGTTAGTATTTTATTTCGATTTTCTGAAAATTATAACGTTAACACACGCGTTTCAAATTCGCCATAGGTTTGTGCACACAATCCCCGCCCACAAATAAGGGCATGAAGGAAAGCATGCCCCGGGAAGGGGCTGGGTGTTAGGAGATAGAGGGGGGCCTCCAGGAATGGCAAAATTAGCAATTTGACCCGGGGCATGCTTTGTTAGTATTTTATTTCGATTTTCTGAAAATTATAACGTTAACACACGCGTTTCAAATTCGCCATAGGTTTGTGCACACAATCCCCGCCCACAAATAAGGGCATGAAGGAAAGCATGCCCCGGGAAGGGGCTGGGTGTTAGGAGATAGAGGGGGGCCTCCAGGAATGGCAAAATTAGCAATTTGACCCGGGGCATGCTTTGTTAGTATTTTATTTCGATTTTCTGAAAATTATAACGTTAACACACGCGTTTCAAATTCGCCATAGGTTTGTGCACACAATCCCCGCCCACAAATAAGGGCATGAAGGAAAGCATGCCCCGGGAAGGGGCTGGGTGTTAGGAGATAGAGGGGGGCCTCCAGGAATGGCAAAATTAGCAATTTGACCCGGGGCATGCTTTGTTAGTATTTTATTTCGATTTTCTGAAAATTATAACGTTAACACACGCGTTTCAAATTCGCCATAGGTTTGTGCACACAATCCCCGCCCACAAATAAGGGCATGAAGGAAAGCATGCCCCGGGAAGGGGCTGGGTGTTAGGAGATAGAGGGGGGCCTCCAGGAATGGCAAAATTAGCAATTTGACCCGGGGCATGCTTTGTTAGTATTTTATTTCGATTTTCTGAAAATTATAACGTTAACACACGCGTTTCAAATTCGCCATAGGTTTGTGCACACAATCCCCGCCCACAAATAAGGGCATGAAGGAAAGCATGCCCCGGGAAGGGGCTGGGTGTTAGGAGATAGAGGGGGGCCTCCAGGAATGGCAAAATTAGCAATTTGACCCGGGGCATGCTTTGTTAGTATTTTATTTCGATTTTCTGAAAATTATAACGTTAACACACGCGTTTCAAATTCGCCATAGGTTTGTGCACACAATCCCCGCCCACAAATAAGGGCATGAAGGAAAGCATGCCACGGGAAGGGGCTGGGTGTTAGGAGATAGAGGGGGGCCTCCAGGAATGGCAAAATTAGCAATTTGACCCGGGGCATGCTTTGTTAGTATTTTATTTCGATTTTCTGAAAATTATAACGTTAACACACGCGTTTCAAATTCGCCATAGGTTTGTGCACACAATCCCCGCCCACAAATAAGGGCATGAAGGAAAGCATGCCCCGGGAAGGGGCTGGGTGTTAGGAGATAGAGGGGGGCCTCCAGGAATGGCAAAATTAGCAATTTGACCCGGGGCATGCTTTGTTAGTATTTTATTTCGATTTTCTGAAAATTATAACGTTAACACACGCGTTTCAAATTCGCCATAGGTTTGTGCACACAATCCCCGCCCACAAATAAGGGCATGAAGGAAAGCATGCCCCGGGAAGGGGCTGGGTGTTAGGAGATAGAGGGGGGCCTCCAGGAATGGCAAAATTAGCAATTTGACCCGGGGCATGCTTTGTTAGTATTTTATTTCGATTTTCTGAAAATTATAACGTTAACACACGCGTTTCAAATTCGCCATAGGTTTGTGCACACAATCCCCGCCCACAAATAAGGGCATGAAGGAAAGCATGCCCCGGGAAGGGGCTGGGTGTTAGGAGATAGAGGGGGGCCTCCAGGAATGGCAAAATTAGCAATTTGACCCGGGGCATGCTTTGTTAGTATTTTATTTCGATTTTCTGAAAATTATAACGTTAACACACGCGTTTCAAATTCGCCATAGGTTTGTGCACACAATCCCCGCCCACAAATAAGGGCATGAAGGAAAGCATGCCCCGGGAAGGGGCTGGGTGTTAGGAGATAGAGGGGGGCCTCCAGGAATGGCAAAATTAGCAATTTGACCCGGGGCATGCTTTGTTAGTATTTTATTTCGATTTTCTGAAAATTATAACGTTAACACACGCGTTTCAAATTCGCCATAGGTTTGTGCACACAATCCCCGCCCACAAATAAGGGCATGAAGGAAAGCATGCCCCGGGAAGGGGCTGGGTGTTAGGAGATAGAGGGGGGCCTCCAGGAATGGCAAAATTAGCAATTTGACCCGGGGCATGCTTTGTTAGTATTTTATTTCGATTTTCTGAAAATTATAACGTTAACACACGCGTTTCAAATTCGCCATAGGTTTGTGCACACAATCCCCGCCCACAAATAAGGGCATGAAGGAAAGCATGCCCCGGGAAGGGGCTGGGTGTTAGGAGATAGAGGGGGGCCTCCAGGAATGGCAAAATTAGCAATTTGACCCGGGGCATGCTTTGTTAGTATTTTATTTCGATTTTCTGAAAATTATAACGTTAACACACGCGTTTCAAATTCGCCATAGGTTTGTGCACACAATCCCCGCCCACAAATAAGGGCATGAAGGAAAGCATGCCCCGGGAAGGGGCTGGGTGTTAGGAGATAGAGGGGGGCCTCCAGGAATGGCAAAATTAGCAATTTGACCCGGGGCATGCTTTGTTAGTATTTTATTTCGATTTTCTGAAAATTATAACGTTCACACACGCGTTTCAAATTCGCCATAGGTTTGTGCACACAATCCCCGCCCACAAATAAGGGCATGAAGGAAAGCATGCCCCGGGAAGGGGCTGGGTGTTAGGAGATAGAGGGGGGCCTCCAGGAATGGCAAAATTAGCAATTTGACCCGGGGCATGCTTTGTTAGTATTTTATTTCGATTTTCTGAAAATTATAACGTTAACACACGCGTTTCAAATTCGCCATAGGTTTGTGCACAAAATCCCCGCCCACAAATAAGGGCATGAAGGAAAGCATGCCCCGGGAAGGGGCTGGGTGTTAGGAGATAGAGGGGGGCCTCCAGGAATGGCAAAATTAGCAATTTGACCCGGGGCATGCTTTGTTAGTATTTTATTTCGATTTTCTGAAAATTATAACGTTCACACACGCGTTTCAAATTCGCCATAGGTTTGTGCACACAATCCCCGCCCACAAATAAGGGCATGAAGGAAAGCATGCCCCGGGAAGGGGCTGGGTGTTAGGAGATAGAGGGGGGCCTCCAGGAATGGCAAAATTAGCAATTTGACCCGGGGCATGCTTTGTTAGTATTTTATTTCGATTTTCTGAAAATTATAACGTTAACACACGCGTTTCAAATTCGCCATAGGTTTGTGCACACAATCCCCGCCCACAAATAAGGGCATGAAGGAAAGCATGCCCCGGGAAGGGGCTGGGTGTTAGGAGATAGAGGGGGGCCTCCAGGAATGGCAAAATTAGCAATTTGACCCGGGGCATGCTTTGTTAGTATTTTATTTCGATTTTCTGAAAATTATAACGTTAACACACGCGTTTCAAATTCGCCATAGGTTTGTGCACACAATCCCCGCCCACAAATAAGGGCATGAAGGAAAGCATGCCCCGGGAAGGGGCTGGGTGTTAGGAGATAGAGGGGGGCCTCCAGGAATGGCAAAATTAGCAATTTGACCCGGGGCATGCTTTGTTAGTATTTTATTTCGATTTTCTGAAAATTATAACGTTAACACACGCGTTTCAAATTCGCCATAGGTTTGTGCACACAATCCCCGCCCACAAATAAGGGCATGAAGGAAAGCATGCCCCGGGAAGGGGCTGGGTGTTAGGAGATAGAGGGGGGCCTCCAGGAATGGCAAAATTAGCAATTTGACCCGGGGCATGCTTTGTTAGTATTTTATTTCGATTTTCTGAAAATTATAACGTTAACACACGCGTTTCAAATTCGCCATAGGTTTGTGCACACAATCCCCGCCCACAAATAAGGGCATGAAGGAAAGCATGCCCCGGGAAGGGGCTGGGTGTTAGGAGATAGAGGGGGGCCTCCAGGAATGGCAAAATTAGCAATTTGACCCGGGGCATGCTTTGTTAGTATTTTATTTCGATTTTCTGAAAATTATAACGTTAACACACGCGTTTCAAATTCGCCATAGGTTTGTGCACACAATCCCCGCCCACAAATAAGGGCATGAAGGAAAGCATGCCCCGGGAAGGGGCTGGGTGTTAGGAGATAGAGGGGGGCCTCCAGGAATGGCAAAATTAGCAATTTGACCCGGGGCATGCTTTGTTAGTATTTTATTTCGATTTTCTGAAAATTATAACGTTAACACACGCGTTTCAAATTCGCCATAGGTTTGTGCACACAATCCCCGCCCACAAATAAGGGCATGAAGGAAAGCATGCCCCGGGAAGGGGCTGGGTGTTAGGAGATAGAGGGGGGCCTCCAGGAATGGCAAAATTAGCAATTTGACCCGGGGCATGCTTTGTTAGTATTTTATTTCGATTTTCTGAAAATTATAACGTTAACACACGCGTTTCAAATTCGCCATAGGTTTGTGCACACAATCCCCGCCCACAAATAAGGGCATGAAGGAAAGCATGCCCCGGGAAGGGGCTGGGTGTTAGGAGATAGAGGGGGGCCTCCAGGAATGGCAAAATTAGCAATTTGACCCGGGGCATGCTTTGTTAGTATTTTATTTCGATTTTCTGAAAATTATAACGTTAACACACGCGTTTCAAATTCGCCATAGGTTTGTGCACACAATCCCCGCCCACAAATAAGGGCATGAAGGAAAGCATGCCCCGGGAAGGGGCTGGGTGTTAGGAGATAGAGGGGGGCCTCCAGGAATGGCAAAATTAGCAATTTGACCCGGGGCATGCTTTGTTAGTATTTTATTTCGATTTTCTGAAAATTATAACGTTAACACACGCGTTTCAAATTCGCCATAGGTTTGTGCACACAATCCCCGCCCACAAATAAGGGCATGAAGGAAAGCATGCCCCGGGAAGGGGCTGGGTGTTAGGAGATAGAGGGGGGCCTCCAGGAATGGCAAAATTAGCAATTTGACCCGGGGCATGCTTTGTTAGTATTTTATTTCGATTTTCTGAAAATTATAACGTTAACACACGCGTTTCAAATTCGCCATAGGTTTGTGCACACAATCCCCGCCCACAAATAAGGGCATGAAGGAAAGCATGCCCCGGGAAGGGGCTGGGTGTTAGGAGATAGAGGGGGGCCTCCAGGAATGGCAAAATTAGCAATTTGACCCGGGGCATGCTTTGTTAGTATTTTATTTCGATTTTCTGAAAATTATAACGTTAACACACGCGTTTCAAATTCGCCATAGGTTTGTGCACACAATCCCCGCCCACAAATAAGGGCATGAAGGAAAGCATGCCCCGGGAAGGGGCTGGGTGTTAGGAGATAGAGGGGGGCCTCCAGGAATGGCAAAATTAGCAATTTGACCCGGGGCATGCTTTGTTAGTATTTTATTTCGAGTTTCTGAAAATTATAACGTTAACACACGCGTTTCAAATTCGCCATAGGTTTGTGCACACAATCCCCGCCCACAAATAAGGGCATGAAGGAAAGCATGCCCCGGGAAGGGGCTGGGTGTTAGGAGATAGAGGGGGGCCTCCAGGAATGGCAAAATTAGCAATTTGACCCGGGGCATGCTTTGTTAGTATTTTATTTCGATTTTCTGAAAATTATAACGTTAACACACGCGTTTCAAATTCGCCATAGGTTTGTGCACACAATCCCCGCCCACAAATAAGGGCATGAAGGAAAGCATGCCCCGGGAAGGGGCTGGGTGTTAGGAGATAGAGGGGGGCCTCCAGGAATGGCAAAATTAGCAATTTGACCCGGGGCATGCTTTGTTAGTATTTTATTTCGATTTTCTGAAAATTATAACGTTAACACACGCGTTTCAAATTCGCCATAGGTTTGTGCACACAATCCCCGCCCACAAATAAGGGCATGAAGGAAAGCATGCCCCGGGAAGGGGCTGGGTGTTAGGAGATAGAGGGGGGCCTCCAGGAATGGCAAAATTAGCAATTTGACCCGGGGCATGCTTTGTTAGTATTTTATTTCGATTTTCTGAAAATTATAACGTTAACACACGCGTTTCAAATTCGCCATAGGTTTGTGCACACAATCCCCGCCCACAAATAAGGGCATGAAGGAAAGCATGCCCCGGGAAGGGGCTGGGTGTTAGGAGATAGAGGGGGGCCTCCAGGAATGGCAAAATTAGCAATTTGACCCGGGGCATGCTTTGTTAGTATTTTATTTCGATTTCTGAAAATTGTAACGTTAACACACGCGTTTCAAATTCGCCATAGGTTTGTGCACACAATCCCCGCCCACAAATAAGGGCATGAAGGAAATCCTGCCCCGGGAAGGGGCTGCGTGGTAGGAGATAGAGGGGGGCCTCCAGGAATGGCAACATTAGCAATTTGACCCTGGGCATGCTTTGTTAGTATTTTATTTCGATTTTCTGAAAAATTGTAACGTTAACACACGCGTTTCAAATTCGCCATAGGTTTGTGCACACAATCCCCGCCCACAAATAAGGGCATGAAGGAAAGCATGCCCCGGGAAGGGGCTGGGTGTTAGGAGATAGAGGGGGGCCTCCAGGAATGGCACAATTAGCAATTTGACCCGGGGCATGCTTTGTTAGTATTTTATTTCGATTTTCTGAAAATGTTAACGTTAACACACGCGTTTCAAATTCGCCATAGGTTTATGCACACAATCCCCGCCCACAAATAAGGGCATGAAGGAAAGCATGCCCCGGGAAGGGGCTGGGTGTTAGGAGATAGAGGGGGGCCTCCAGGAATGGCAAAATTAGCAATTTGACCCGGGGCATGCTTTGTTAGTATTTTATTTCGATTTTCTGAAAATGTTAACGTTAACACACGCGTTTCAATTTCGCCATAGGTTTGTGCACACAATCCCCGCCCACAAATAAGGGCATGAAGGAAAGCATGCCCCGGGAAGGGGCTGGGTGTTAGGAGATAGAGGGGGGCCTCCAGGAATGGCAAAATTAGCAATTTGACCCGGGGCATGCTTTGTTAGTATTTTATTTCGATTTTCTGAAAATTTTAACGTTAACACACGCGTTTCAAATTCGCCAGAGGTTTGTGCACACAATCCCCGCCCACAAATAAGGGCATGAAGGAAAGCATGCCCCGGGAAGGGGCTGGGTGTTAGGAGATAGAGGGGGGCCTCCAGGAATGGCAAAATTAGCAATTTGACCCGGGGCATGCTTTGTTAGTATTTTATTTCGATTTTCTGAAAATGTTAACGTTAACAAACGCGTTTCAAATTCGCCATAGGTTTGTGCACACAATCCCCGCCCACAAATAAGGGCATGAAGGAAAGCATGCCCCGGGAAGGGGCTGGGTGTTAGGAGATAGAGGGGGGCCTCCAGGAATGGCAAAATTAGCAATTTGACCCGGGGCATGCTTTGTTAGTATTTTATTTCGATTTTCTGAAAATTGTAACGTTAACACACGCGTTTCAAATTCGCCATAGGTTTGTGCACACAATCCCCGCCCACAAATAAGGGCATGAAGGAAAGCATGCCCCGGGAAGGCGCTGGGTGTTAGGAGATAGAGGGGGGCCTCCAGGAATGGCAAAATTAGCAATTTGACCCGGGGCATGCTTTGTTAGTATTTTATTTCGATTTTCTGAAAATGTTAACGTTAACACACGCGTTTCAAATTCGCCATAGGTTTGTGCACACAATCCCCGCCCACAAATAAGGGCATGAAGGAAAGCATGCCCCGGGAAGGGGCTGGGTGTTAGGAGATAGAGGGGGGCCTCCAGGAATGGCAAAATTAGCAATTTGACCCGGGGCATGCTTTGTTAGTATTTTATTTCGATTTTCTGAAAATTTTAACGTTAACACACGCGTTTCAAATTCGCCAGAGGTTTGTGCACACAATCCCCGCCCACAAATAAGGGCATGAAGGAAAGCATGCCCCGGGAAGGGGCTGGGTGTTAGGAGATAGAGGGGGGCCTCCAGGAATGGCAAAATTAGCAATTTGACCCGGGGCATGCTTTGTTAGTATTTTATTTCGATTTTCTGAAAATTTTAACGTTAACACACGCGTTTCAAATTCGCCATAGGTTTGTGCACACAATCCCCGCCCACAAATAAGGGCATGAAGGAAAGCATGCCCCGGGAAGGGGCTGGGTGTTAGGAGATAGAGGGGGGCCTCCAGGAATGGCAAAATTAGCAATTTGACCCGGGGCATGCTTTGTTAGTATTTTATTTCGATTTTCTGAAATTTGTAACGTTAACACACGCGTTTCAAATTCGCCATAGGTTTGTGCACACAATCCCCGCCCACAAATAAGGGCATGAAGGAAAGCATGCCCCGGGAAGGCGCTGGGTGTTAGGAGATAGAGGGGGGCCTCCAGGAATGGCACAATTAGCAATTTGACCCGGGACATGCTTTGTTAGTATTTTATTTCGATTTTCTGAAAATGTTAACGTTAACACACGCGTTTCAAATTCGCCATAGGTTTGTGCACACAATCCCCGCCCACAAATAAGGGCATGAAGGAAAGCATGCCCCGGGAAGGGGCTGGGTGTTAGGAGATAGAGGGGGGACTCCAGGAATGGCAAAATTAGCAATTTGACCCGGGGCATGCTTTGTTAGTATTTTATTTCGATTTTCTGAAAATTGTAACGTTAACACACGCGTTTCAAATTCGCCATAGGTTTGTGCACACAATCCCCGCCCACAAATAAGGGCATGAAGGAAAGCATGCCCCGGGAAGGCGCTGGGTGTTAGGAGATAGAGGGGGGCCTCCAGGAATGGCAAAATTAGCAATTTGACCCGGGGCATGCTTTGTTAGTATTTTATTTCGATTTTCTGAAAATGTTAACGTTAACACACGCGTTTCAAATTCGCCATAGGTTTGTGCACACAATCCCCGCCCACAAATAAGGGCATGAAGGAAAGCATGCCCCGGGAAGGGGCTGGGTGTTAGGAGATAGAGGGGGGCCTCCAGGAATGGCAAAATTAGCAATTTGACCCGGGGCATGCTTTGTTAGTATTTTATTTCGATTTTCTGAAAATTTTAACGTTAACACACGCGTTTCAAATTCGCCAGAGGTTTGTGCACACAATCCCCGCCCACAAATAAGGGCATGAAGGAAAGCATGCCCCGGGAAGGGGCTGGGTGTTAGGAGATAGAGGGGGGCCTCCAGGAATGGCAAAATTAGCAATTTGACCCGGGGCATGCTTTGTTAGTATTTTATTTCGATTTTCTGAAAATTTTAACGTTAACACACGCGTTTCAAATTCGCCATAGGTTTGTGCACACAATCCCCGCCCACAAATAAGGGCATGAAGGAAAGCATGCCCCGGGAAGGGGCTGGGTGTTAGGAGATAGAGGGGGGCCTCCAGGAATGGCAAAATTAGCAATTTGACCCGGGGCATGCTTTGTTAGTATTTTATTTCGATTTTCTGAAAATTGTAACGTTAACACACGCGTTTCAAATTCGCCATAGGTTTGTGCACACAATCCCCGCCCACAAATAAGGGCATGAAGGAAAGCATGCCCCGGGAAGGCGCTGGGTGTTAGGAGATAGAGGGGGGCCTCCAGGAATGGCACAATTAGCAATTTGACCCGGGACATGCTTTGTTAGTATTTTATTTCGATTTTCTGAAAATGTTAACGTTAACACACGCGTTTCAAATTCGCCATAGGTTTGTGCACACAATCCCCGCCCACAAATAAGGGCATGAAGGAAAGCATGCCCCGGGAAGGGGCTGGGTGTTAGGAGATAGAGGGGGGACTCCAGGAATGGCAAAATTAGCAATTTGACCCGGGGCATGCTTTGTTAGTATTTTATTTCGATTTTCTGAAAATTTTAACGTTAACACACGCGTTTCAAATTCGCCATAGGTTTGTGCACACAATCCCCGCCCACAAATAAGGGCATGAAGGAAAGCATGCCCCGGGAAGGGGCTTGGTGTTAGGAGATAGAGGGGGGCCTCCAGGAATGGCAAAATTAGCAATTTGACCCGGGGCATGCTTTGTTAGTATTTTATTTCGATTTTCTGAAAATGTTAACGTTAACACACGCGTTTCAAATTCGCCATAGGTTTGTGCACACAATCCCCGCCCACAAATAAGGGCATGAAGGAAAACATGCCCCGGGAAGGGGCTGGGTGTTAGGAGATAGAGGGGGGCCTCCAGGAATGGCAAAATTAGCAATTTGACCCGGGGCATGCTTTGTTAGTATTTTATTTCGATTTTCTGAAAATTTTAACGTTAACACACGCGTTTCAAATTCGCCATATGTTTGTGCACACAATCCCCGCCCACAAATAAGGGCCTGAAGGAAAGCATGCCCCGGGAAGGGGCTGGGTGTTAGGAGATAGAGGGGGGCCTCCAGGAATGGCAAAATTAGCAATTTGACCCGGGGCATGCTTTGTTAGTATTTTTTTTCGATTTTCTGAACATTTTAACGTTAACACACGCGTTTGAAATTCGCCATAGGTGTGTGCACACAATCCCCGCCCACAAATAAGGGAATGAAGGAAAGCATGCCCCGGGAAGGGGCTGGGTGTTAGGAGATAGAGGGGGGCCTCCAGGAATGGCAAAATTAGCAATTTGACCCGGGGCATGCTTTGTTAGTATTTTATTTCGATTTTCTGAAAATGTTAACGTTAACACACGCGTTTCAAATGCGCCATAGGTTTGTGCACACAATCCCCGCTACAAATAAGGGCATGAAGGAAAGCATGCCCCGGGGAGGCGCTGGGTGTTAGGAGATAGAGGGGGGCCTCCAGGAATGGCAAAATTAGCAATTTGACCCGGGGCATGCTTTGTTAGTATTTTATTTCGATTTTCTGAAAATGTTAACGTTAACACACGCGTTTCAAATGCGCCATAGGTTTGTGCACACAATCCCCGCCCACAAATAAGGGCATGAAGGAAAGCATGCCCCGGGAAGGCGCTGGGTGTTAGGAGATAGAGGGGGGCCTCCAGGAATGGCAAAATTAGCAATTTGACCCGGGGCATGCTTTGTTAGTATTTTATTTCGATTTTCTGAAAATGTTAACGTTAACACACGCGTTTCAAATTCGCCATAGGTTTGTGCACACAATCCCCGCCCACAAATAAGGGCATGAAGGAAAGCATGCCCCGGGAAGGGGCTGGGTGTTAGGAGATAGAGGGGGGCCTCCAGGAATGGCAAAATTAGCAATTTGACCCGGGGCATGCTTTGTTAGTATTTTTTTTCGATTTTCTGAACATTTTAACGTTAACACACGCGTTTCAAATTCGCCATAGGTGTGTGCACACAATCCCCGCCCACAAATAAGGGAATGAAGGAAAGCATGCCCCGGGAAGGGGCTGGGTGTTAGGAGATAGAGGGGGGCCTCCAGGAATGGCAAAATTAGCAATTTGACCCGGGGCATGCTTTGTTAGTATTTTATTTCGATTTTCTGAAAATGTTAACGTTAACACACGCGTTTCAAATGCGCCATAGGTTTGTGCACACAATCCCCGCCCACAAATAAGGGCATGAAGGAAAGCATGCCCCGGGAAGGCGCTGGGTGTTAGGAGATAGAGGGGGGCCTCCAGGAATGGCAAAATTAGCAATTTGACCCGGGGCATGCTTTGTTAGTATTTTATTTCGATTTTCTGAAAATGTTAACGTTAACACACGCGTTTCAAATGCGCCATAGGTTTGTGCACACAATCCCCGCCCACAAATAAGGGCATGAAGGAAAGCATGCCCCGGGAAGGCGCTGGGTGTTAGGAGATAGAGGGGGGCCTCCAGGAATGGCAAAATTAGCAATTTGACCCGGGGCATGCTTTGTTAGTATTTTATTTCGATTTTCTGAAAATGTTAACGTTAACACACGCGTTTCAAATTCGCCATAGGTTTGTGCACACAATCCCCGCCCACAAATAAGGGCATGAAGGAAAGCATGCCCCGGGAAGGGGCTGGGTGTTAGGAGATAGAGGGGGGGCCTCCAGGAATGGCAAAATTAGCAATTTGACCCGGGGCATGCTTTGTTAGTATTTTATTTCGATTTTCTGAAAATTTTTACGTTAACACACGCGTTTCAAATTCGCCAGAGGTTTGTGCACACAATCCCCGCCCACAAATAAGGGCATGAAGGAAAGCATGCCCCGGGAAGGGGCTGGGTGTTAGGAGATAGAGGGGGGCCTCCAGGAATGGCAAAATTAGCAATTTGACCCGGGGCATGCTTTGTTAGTATTTTATTTCGATTTTCTGAAAATTTTAACGTTAACACACGCGTTTCAAATTCGCCATAGGTTTGTGCACACAATCCCCGCCCACAAATAAGGGCATGAAGGAAAGCATGCCCCGGGAAGGGGCTGGGTGTTAGGAGATAGAGGGGGGCCTCCAGGAATGGCAAAATTAGCAATTTGACCCGGGGCATGCTTTGTTAGTATTTTATTTCGATTTTCTGAAAATTGTAACGTTAACACACGCGTTTCAAATTCGCCATAGGTTTGTGCACACAATCCCCGCCCACAAATAAGGGCATGAAGGAAAGCATGCCCCGGGAAGGCGCTGGGTGTTAGGAGATAGAGGGGGGCCTCCAGGAATGGCACAATTAGCAATTTGACCCGGGACATGCTTTGTTAGTATTTTATTTCGATTTTCTGAAAATGTTAACGTTAACACACGCGTTTCAAATTCGCCATAGGTTTGTGCACACAATCCCCGCCCACAAATAAGAGCATGAAGGAAAGCATGCCCCGGGAAGGGGCTGGGTGTTAGGAGATAGAGGGGGGCCTCCAGGAATGGCAAAATTAGCAATTTGACCCGGGGCATGCTTTGTTAGTATTTTATTTCGATTTTCTGAAAATTTTAACGTTAACACACGCGTTTCAAATTCGCCATAGGTTTGTGCACACAATCCCCGCCCACAAATAAGGGCATGAAGGAAAGCATGCCCCGGGAAGGGGCTGGGTGTTAGGAGATAGAGGGGGGCCTCCAGGAATGGCAAAATTAGCAATTTGACCCGGGGCATGCTTTGTTAGTATTTTATTTCGATTTTCTGAAAATGTTAACGTTAACACACGCGTTTCAAATTCGCCATAGGTTTGTGCACACAATCCCCGCCCACAAATAAGGGCATGAAGGAAAGCATGCCCCGGGAAGGGGCTGGGTGTTAGGAGATAGAGGGGGGCCTCGAGGAATGGCAACATTAGCAATTTGACCCGGGGCATGCTTTGTTAGTATTTTATTTCGATTTTCTGAAAATTTTAACGTTAACACACGCGTTTCAAATTCGCCATATGTTTGTGCACACAATCCCCGCCCACAAATAAGGGCCTGAAGCAAAGCATGCCCCGGGAAGGGGCTGGGTGTTAGGAGATAGAGGGGGGCCTCCAGGAATGGCAAAATTAGCAATTTGACCCGGGGCATGCTTTGTTAGTATTTTTTTTTCGATTTTCTGAACATTTTAACGTTAACACACGCGTTTCAAATTCGCCATAGGTGTGTGCACACAATCCCCGCTCACAAATAAGGGAATGAAGGAAAGCATGCCCGGGAAGGGGCTGGGTGTTAGGAGATAGAGGGGGGCCTCCAGGAATGGCAAAATTAGCAATTTGACCCGGGGCATGCTTTGTTAGTATTTTATTTCGATTTTCTGAAAATGTTAACGTTAACACACGCGTTTCAAATGCGCCATAGGTTTGTGCACACAATCCCCGCCCACAAATAAGGGCATGAAGGAAAGCATGCCCCGGGAAGGGGCTGGGTGTTAGGAGATAGAGGGGGGCCTCCAGGAATGGCACAATTAGCAATTTGACCCGGGACATGCTTTGTTAGTATTTTATTTCGATTTTCTGAAAATGTTAACGTTAACACACGCGTTTCAAATTCGCCATAGGTTTGTGCACACAATCCCCGCCCACAAATAAGGGCATGAAGGAAAGCATGCCCCGGGAAGGGGCTGGGTGTTAGGAGATAGAGGGGGGCCTCCAGGAATGGCAAAATTAGCAATTTGACCCGGGGCATGCTTTGTTAGTATTTTATTTCGATTTTCTGAAAATTTTAACGTTAACACACGCGTTTCAAATTCGCCATAGGTTTGTGCACACAATCCCCGCCCACAAATAAGGGCATGAAGGAAAGCATGCCCCGGGAAGGGGCTGGGTGTTAGGAGATAGAGAGGGGCCTCCAGGAATGGCAAAATTAGCAATTTGACCCGGGGCATGCTTTGTTATTATTTTATTTCGATTTTCTGAAAATTTTAACGTTAACACACGCGTTTCAAATTCGCCATATGTTTGTGCACACAATCCCCGCCCACAAATAAGGGCATGAAGGAAAGCATGCCCCGGGAAGGGGCTGGGTGTTAGGAGATAGAGGGGGGCCTCCAGGAATGGCAACATTAGCAATTTGACCCGGGGCATGCTTTGTTAGTATTTTATTTCGATTTTCTGAAAATTTAACGTTAACACACGCGTTTCAAATTCGCCATAGGTTTGTGCACACAATCCCCGCCCACAAATAAGGGCATGAAGGAAAGCATGCCCCGGGAAGGGGCTGGGTGTTAGGAGATAGAGGGGGGCCTCCAGGAATGGCAAAATTAGCAATTTGACCCGGGGCATGCTTTGTTAGTATTTTATTTCGATTTTCTGAAAATGTTAACGTTAACACACGCGTTTCAAATTCGCCATAGGTTTGTGCACACAATCCCCGCCCACAA
Organism: Crossaster papposus; assembly: GCA_037893245.1. Taxonomy (NCBI): domain Eukaryota; kingdom Metazoa; phylum Echinodermata; class Asteroidea; order Velatida; family Solasteridae; genus Crossaster; species Crossaster papposus. Next base: position 69,395 of record JBAIAA010001347.1, read on the forward strand.
ATAAGGGCATGAAGGAAAGCATGCCCCGAGAAGGGGCTGGGTGTTAGGAGATAGAGGGGGGCCTCCAGGAATGGCAAAATTAGCAATTTGACCCGGGGCATGCTTTGTTAGTATTTTATTTCGATTTTCTGAAAATTATAACGTTAACACACGCGTTTCAAATTCGCCATAGGTTTGTGCACACAATCCCCGCCCACAAATAAGGGCATGAAGGAAAGCATGCCCCGGGAAGGGGCTGGGTGTTAGGAGATAGAGGGGGGCCTCCAGGAATGGCAACATTAGCAATTTGACCCGGGGCATGCTTTGTTAGTATTTTATTTCGATTTTCTGAAAATTTTAACGTTAACACACGCGTTTCAAATTCGCCATAGGTTTGTGCACACAATCCCCGCCCACAAATAAGGGCATGAAGGAAAGCATGCCCCGGGAAGGGGCTGGGTGTTAGGAGATAGAGGGGGGCCTCCAGGAATGGCAACATTAGCAATTTGACCCGGGGCATGCTTTGTTAGTATTTTATTTCGATTTTCTGAAAATGTTAACGTTAACACACGCGTTTCAAATTCGCCATAGGTTTGTGCACACAATCCCCGCCCACAAATAAGGGCATGAAGGAAAGCATGCCCCGGGAAGGGGCTGGGTGTTAGGAGATAGAGGGGGGCCTCCAGGAATGGCAAAATTAGCAATTTGACCCGGGGCATGCTTTGTTAGTATTTTATTTCGATTTTCTGAAAATTGTAACGTTAACACACGCGTTTCAAATTCGCCATAGGTGTGTGTTCTTGTCTTGCATTACGATCGAGGATCGAAACACAAAAGAGAACAAAGGGAACAAAGGATCCTCGATCGACGGTTTGCTTGTCCGAATTCTGTCCTCGATCGACAGTGCAAGCGCAAAGCAATGGGGATTGGGTTAAGTAAAGGAAGAAAGGAAAACACAATATCGATCCTCGGTCGTTATGTGGTTCACGACTGCGTGCACACAATCCCCGCCCACAAATAAGGGCATGAAGGAAAGCATGCCCCGGGAAGGGGCTGGGTGTTAGGAGATAGAGGGGGGCCTCCAGGAATGGCAAAATTAGCAATTTGACCCGGGGCATGCTTTGTTAGTATTTTATTTCGATTTTCTGAAAATTTTAACGTTAACACACGCGTTTCAAATTCGCCATATGTTTGTGCACACAATCCCCGCCCACAAATAAGGGCCTGAAGGAAAGCATGCCCCGGGAAGGGGCTGGGTGTTAGGAGATAGAGGGGGGCCTCCAGGAATGGCAAAATTAGCAATTTGACCCGGGGCATGCTTTGTTAGTATTTTTTTTTCGATTTTCTGAACATTTTAACGTTAACACACGCGTTTCAAATTCGCCATAGGTGTGTGCACACAATCCCCGCCCACAAATAAGGGAATGAAGGAAAGCATGCCCCGGGAAGGGGCTGGGTGTTAGGAGATAGAGGGGGGCCTCCAGGAATGGCAAAATTAGCAATTTGACCCGGGGCATGCTTTGTTAGTATTTTATTTCGATTTTCTGAAAATGTTAACGTTAACACACGCGTTTCAAATGCGCCATAGGTTTGTGCACACAATCCCCGCCCACAAATAAGGGCATGAAGGAAAGCATGCCCCGGGAAGGGGCTGGGTGTTAGGAGATAGAGGGGGGCCTCCAGGAATGGCACAATTAGCAATTTGACCCGGGACATGCTTTGTTAGTATTTTATTTCGATTTTCTGAAAATTTTAACGTTAACACACGCGTTTCAAATTCGCCATAGGTTTGTGCACACAATCCCCGCCCACAAATAAGGGCATGAAGGAAAGCATGCCCCGGGAAGGGGCTGGGTGTTAGGAGATAGAGAGGGGCCTCCAGGAATGGCAAAATTAGCAATTTGACCCGGGGCATGCTTTGTTAGTATTTTATTTCGATTTTCTGAAAATTTTAACGTTAACACACGCGTTTCAAATTCGCCATATGTTTGTGCACACAATCCCCGCCCACAAATAAGGGCATGAAGGAAAGCATGCCCCGGGAAGGGGCTGGGTGTTAGGAGATAGAGGGGGGCCTCCAGGAATGGCAACATTAGCAATTTGACCCGGGGCATGCTTTGTTAGTATTTTATTTCGATTTTCTGAAAATGTTAACGTTAACACACGCGTTTCAAATTCGCCATAGGTTTGTGCACACAATCCCCGCCCACAAATAAGGGCATGAAGAAAAGCATGCCCCGGGAAGGGGCTGGGTGTTAGGAGATAGAGGGGGGCCTCCAGGAATGGCAAAATTAGCAATTTGACCCGGGGCATGCTTTGTTAGTATTTTATTTCGATTTTCTGAAAATGTTAACGTTAACACACGCGTTTCAAATTCGCCATAGGTTTGTGCACACAATCCCCGCCCACAAATAAGGGCATGAAGGAAAGCATGCCCCGAGAAGGGGCTGGGTGTTAGGAGATAGAGGGGGGCCTCCAGGAATGGCAAAATTAGCAATTTGACCCGGGGCATGCTTTGTTAGTATTTTATTTCGATTTTCTGAAAACTTTAACGTTAACACACGCGTTTCAAATTCGCCATAGGTTTGTGCACACAATCCCCGCCCACAAATAATGGCATGAAGGAAAGCATGCCCCGGGAAGGGGCTGGGTGTTAGGAGATAGAGAGGGGCCTCCAGGAATGGCAAAATTAGCAATTTGACCCGGGGCATGCTTTGTTAGTATTTTATTTCGATTTTCTGACAATTTTAACGTTAACACACTCGTTTCAAATTCGCCATAGGTTTGTGCACACAATCCCCGCCCACAAATAAGGGCATGAAGGAAAGCATGCCCCGGGAAGGGGCTGGGTGTTAGGAGATAGAGGGGGGCCTCCAGGAATGGCAAAATTAGCAATTTGACCCGGGGCATGCTTTGTTAGTATTTTATTTCAATTTTCTGAACATTTTAACGTTAACACACGCGTTTCAAATTCGCCATATGTTTGTGCACACAATCCCCGCCCACAAATAAGGGCATGAAGGAAAGCATGCCCCGGGAAGGGGCTGGGTGTTACGAGATAGAGGGGGGCCTCCAGGAATGGCAAAATTAGCAATTTGTCCCGGGGCATGCTTTGTTAGTATTTTATTTCGATTTTCTGAAAATTGTAACGTTAACACACGCGTTTCAAATTCGCCATAGGTTTGTGCACACAATCCCCGCCCACAAATAAGGGCATGAAGGAAAGCATGCCCCGGGAAGGGGCTGGGTGTTAGGAGATAGAGGGGGTCCTCCAGGAATGGCAAAATTAGCAATTTGACCCGGGGCATGCTTTGTTAGTATTTTATTTCGATTTTCTGAAAATTTTAACGTTAACACACGCGTTTCAAATTCGCCCTAGGTTTGTGCACACAATCCCCGCCCACAAATAAGGGCATGAAGGAAAGCATGCCCCGGGAAGGGGCTGGGTGTTAGGAGATAGAGGGGGACCTCCAGGAATGGCAAAATTAGCAATTTTACTCGGGGCATGCTTTGTTAGTATTTTATTTCGATTTTCTGAAAATTTTAACGTTAACACACGCGTTTCAAATTCGCCATATGTTTGTGCACACAATCCCCGCCCACAAATAAGGGCATGAAGGAAAGAATGCCCCGGGAAGGGGCTGGGTGTTACGAGATAGAGGGGGGCCTCCAGGAATGGCAAAATTTGCAATTTGTCCCGGGGCATGCTTTGTTAGTATTTTATTTCGATTTTCTGAAAATTGTAACGTTAACACACGCGTTTCAAATTCGCCATAGGTTTGTGCACACAATCCCCGCCCACAAATAAGGGCATGAAGGAAAGCATGCCCCGGGAAGGGGCTGGGTGTTAGGAGATAGAAGGGGGCCTCCAGGAATGGCAAAATTAGCAATTTGACCCGGGGCATGCTTTGTTAGTATTTTATTTCGATTTTCTGAAAATGTTAACGTTAACACACGCGTTTCAAATTCGCCATAGGTTTGTGCACACAATCCCCGCCCACAAATAAGGGCATGAAGGAAAGCATGCCCCGGGAAGGGGCTGGGTGTTAGGAGATAGAGGGGGGCCTCCAGGAATGGCAAAATTAGCAATTTGACCCGGGGCATGCTTTGTTAGTATTTTATTTTGATTTTCTGAAAATGTTAACGTTAACACACGCGTTTCAAATTCGCCATAGGTTTGTGCACACAATCCCCGCCCACAAATAAGGGCATGAAGGAAAGCATGCCCCGGGAAGGGGCTGGGTGTTAGGAGATAGAGGGGGGCCTCCAGGAATGGCAAAATTAGCAATTTGACCCGGGGCATGCTTTGTTAGTATTTTATTTCGATTTTCTGAAAATGTTAACGTTAACACACGCGTTTCAAATTCGCCATAGGTTTGTGCACACAATCCCCGCCCACAAATAAGGGCATGAAGGAAAGCATGCCCCGGGAAGGGGCTGGGTGTTAGGAGATAGAGGGGGGCCTCCAGGAATGGCAACATTAGCAATTTGACCCGGGGCATGCTTTGTTAGTATTTTATTTCGATTTTCTGAAAATGTTAACGTTAACACACGCGTTTCAAATTCGCCATAGGTTTGTGCACACAATCCCCGCCCACAAATAAGGGCATGAAGGAAAGCATGCCCCGGGAAGGGGCTGGGTGTTAGGAGATAGAGGGGGGCCTCCAGGAATGGCAAAATTAGCAATTTGAACCGGGGCATGCTTTGTTAGTATTTTATTTCGATTTTCTGAAAATGTTAACGTTAACACACGCGTTTCAAATTCGCCATAGGTTTGTGCACACAATCCCCGCCCACAAATAAGGGCATGAAGGAAAGCATGCCCCGGGAAGGGGCTGGGTGTTACGAGATAGAGGGGGGCCTCCAGGAATGGCAAAATTAGCAATTTGTCCCGGGGCATGCTTTGTTAGTATTTTATTTCGATTTTCTGAAAATTGTAACGTTAACACACGCGTTTCAAATTCGCCATAGGTTTGTGCACACAATCCCCGCCCACAAATAAGGGCATGAAGGAAAGCATGCCCCGGGAAGGGGCTGGGTGTTAGGAGATAGAGGGGGGCCTCCAGGAATGGCAAAATTAGCAATTTGACCCGGGGCATGCTTTGTTAGTATTTTATTTCGATTTTCTGAAAATTTTAACGTTAACACACGCGTTTCAAATTCGCCCTAGGTTTGTGCACACAATCCCCGCCCACAAATAAGGGCATGAAGGAAAGCATGCCCCGGGAAGGGGCTGGGTGTTAGGAGATAGAGGGGGACCTCCAGGAATGGAAAAATTAGCAATTTTACTCGGGGCATGCTTTGTTAGTATTTTATTTCGATTTTCTGAAAATTTTAACGTTAACACACGCGTTTCAAATTCGCCATATGTTTGTGCACACAATCCCCGCCCACAAATAAGGGCATGAAGGAAAGAATGCCCCGGGAAGGGGCTGGGTGTTACGAGATAGAGGGGGGCCTCCAGGAATGGCAAAATTTGCAATTTGTCCCGGGGCATGCTTTGTTAGTATTTTATTTCGATTTTCTGAAAATGTTAACGTTAACACACGCGTTTCAAATTCGCCATAGGTTTGTGCACACAATCCCCGCCCACAAATAAGGGCATGAAGGAAAGCATGCCCCGGGAAGGGGCTGGGTGTTAGGAGATAGAGGGGGGCCTCCAGGAATGGCAAAATTAGCAATTTGACCCGGGGCATGCTTTGTTAGTATTTTATTTTGATTTTCTGAAAATGTTAACGTTAACACACGCGTTTCAAATTCGCCATAGGTTTGTGCACACAATCCCCGCCCACAAATAAGGGCATGAAGGAAAGCATGCCCCGGGAAGGGGCTGGGTGTTAGGAGATAGAGGGGGGCCTCCAGGAATGGCAAAATTAGCAATTTGACCCGGGGCATGCTTTGTTAGTATTTTATTTCGATTTTCTGAAAATGTTAACGTTAACACACGCGTTTCAAATTCGCCATAGGTTTGTGCACACAATCCCCGCCCACAAATAAGGGCATGAAGGAAAGCATGCCCCGGGAAGGGGCTGGGTGTTAGGAGATAGAGGGGGGCCTCCAGGAATGGCAACATTAGCAATTTGACCCGGGGCATGCTTTGTTAGTATTTTATTTCGATTTTCTGAAAATGTTAACGTTAACACACGCGTTTCAAATTCGCCATAGGTTTGTGTACACAATCCCCGCCCACAAATAAGGGCATGAAGGAAAGCATGCCCCGGGAAGGGGCTGGGTGTTAGGAGATAGAGGGGGGCCTCCAGGAATGGCAAAATTAGCAATTTGAACCGGGGCATGCTTTGTTAGTATTTTATTTCGATTTTCTGAAAATGTTAACGTTAACACACGCGTTTCAAATTCGCCATAGGTTTGTGCACACAATCCCCGCCCACAAATAAGGGCATGAAGGAAAGCATGCCCCGGGAAGGGAATGGGTGTTAGGAGATAGAGGGGGGCCTCCAGGAATGGCAAAATTAGCAATTTGACCCGGGGCATGCTTTGTTAGTATTTTATTTCGATTTTCTGAAAATGTTAACGTTAACACACGCGTTTCAAATTCGCCATAGGTTTGTGCACACAATCCCCGCCCACAAATAAGGGCATGAAGGAAAGCATGCCCCGGGAAGGGGCTGGGTGTTAGGAGATAGAGGGGGGCCTCCAGGAATGGCAAAATTAGCAATTTGACCCGGGGCATGCTTTGTTAGTATTTTATTTCGATTTTCTGAAAATGTTAACGTTAACACACGCGTTTCAAATTCGCCATAGGTTTGTGCACACAATCCCCGCCCACAAATAAGGGCATGAAGGAAAGCATGCCCCGGGAAGGGGCTGGGTGTTAGGAGATAGAGGGGGGCCTCCAGGAATGGCAAAATTAGCAATTTGACCCGGGGCATGCTTTGTTAGTATTTTATTTCGATTTTCTGAAAATGTTAACGTTAACACACGCGTTTCAAATTCGCCATAGGTTTGTGCACACAATCCCCGCCCACAAATAAGGGCATGAAGGAAAGCATGCCCCGGGAAGGGGCTGGGTGTTAGGAGATAGAGGGGGGCCTCCAGGAATGGCAAAATTAGCAATTTGACCCGGGGCATGCTTTGTTAGTATTTTATTTCGATTTTCTGAAAATGTTAACGTTAACACACGCGTTTCAAATTCGCCATAGGTTTGTGCACACAATCCCCGCCCACAAATAAGGGCATGAAGGAAAGCATGCCCCGGGAAGGGGCTGGGTGTTAGGAGATAGAGGGGGGCCTCCAGGAATGGCAAAATTAGCAATTTGACCCGGGGCATGCTTTGTTAGTATTTTATTTCGATTTTCTGAAAATGTTAACGTTAACACACGCGTTTCAAATTCGCCATAGGTTTGTGCACACAATCCCCGCCCACAAATAAGGGCATGAAGGAAAGCATGCCCCGGGAAGGGGCTGGGTGTTAGGAGATAGAGGGGGGCCTCCAGGAATGGCAAAATTAGCAATTTGACCCGGGGCATGCTTTGTTAGTATTTTATTTTGATTTTCTGAAAATGTTAACGTTAACACACGCGTTTCAAATTCGCCATAGGTTTGTGCACACAATCCCCGCCCACAAATAAGGGCATGAAGGAAAGCATGCCCCGGGAAGGGGCTGGGTGTTAGGAGATAGAGGGGGGCCTCCAGGAATGGAAAAATTAGCAATTTGACCCGGGGCATGCTTTGTTAGTATTTTATTTCGATTTTCTGAAAATGTTAACGTTAACACACGCGTTTCAAATTCGCCATAGGTTTGTGCACACAATCCCCGCCCACAAATAAGGGCATGAAGGAAAGCATGCCCCGGGAAGGTGCTGGGTGTTAGGAGATAGAGGGGGGCCTCCAGGAATGGCAACATTAGCAATTTGACCCGGGGCATGCTTTGTTAGTATTTTATTTCGATTTTCTGAAAATGTTAACGTTAACACACGCGTTTCAAATTCGCCATAGGTTTGTGTACACAATCCCCGCCCACAAATAAGGGCATGAAGGAAAGCATGCCCCGGGAAGGGGCTGGGTGTTAGGAGATAGAGGGGGGCCTCCAGGAATGGCAAAATTAGCAATTTGAACCGGGGCATGCTTTGTTAGTATTTTATTTCAATTTTCTGAAAATGTTAACGTTAACACACGCGTTTCAAATTCGCCATAGGTTTGTGCACACAATCCCCGCCCACAAATAAGGGCATGAAGGAAAGCATGCCCCGGGAAGGGAATGGGTGTTAGGAGATAGAGGGGGGCCTCCAGGAATGGCAAAATTAGCAATTTGACCCGGGGCATGCTTTGTTAGTATTTTATTTCGATTTTCTGAAAATGTTAACGTTAACACACGCGTTTCAAATTCGCCATAGGTTTGTGCACACAATCCCCGCCCACAAATAAGGGCATGAAGGAAAGCATGCCCCGGGAAGGGGCTGGGTGTTAGGAGATAGAGGGGGGCCTCCAGGAATGGCAAAATTAGCAATTTGACCCGGGGCATGCTTTGTTAGTATTTTATTTCGATTTTCTGAAAATTTCAACGTTAACACACGCGTTTCAAATTCGCCATAGGTTTGTGCACACAATCCCCGCCCACAAATAAGGGCATGAAGGAAAGCATGCCCCGGGAAGGGGCTGGGTGTTAGGAGATAGAGGGGGGCCTCCAGGAATGGCAAAATTAGCAATTTGACCCGGGGCATGCTTTGTTAGTATTTTATTTCGATTTTCTGAAAATGTTAACGTTAACACACGCGTTTCAAATTCGCCATAGGTTTGTGCACACAATCCCCGCCCACAAATAAGGGCATGAAGGAAAGCATGCCCCGGGAAGGGGCTGGGTGTTAGGAGATAGAGGGGGGCCTCCAGGAATGGCAAAATTAGCAATTTGACCCGGGGCATGCTTTGTTAGTATTTTATTTCGATTTTCTGAAAATGTTAACGTTAACACACGCGTTTCAAATTCGCCATAGGTTTGTGCACACAATCCCCGCCCACAAATAAGGGCATGAAGGAAAGCATGCCCCGGGAAGGGGCTGGGTGTTAGGAGATAGAGGGGGGCCTCCAGGAATGGCAAAATTAGCAATTTGACCCGGGGCATGCTTTGTTAGTATTTTATTTCGATTTTCTGAAAATTTTAACGTTAACACACGCGTTTCAAATTCGCCATAGGTTTGTGCACACAATCCCAGCCCACAAATAAGGGCATGAAGGAAAGCATGCCCCGGGAAGGGGCTGGGTGTTAGGAGATAGAGGGGGGCCTCCAGGAATGGCAAAATTAGCAATTTGACCCGGGGCATGCTTTGTTAGTATTTTATTTCGATTTTCTGAAAATTGTAACGTTAACACACGCGTTTCAAATTCGCCATAGGTTTGTGCACACAATCCCCGCCCACAAATAAGGGCATGAAGGAAAGCATGCCCCGGGAACGGGCTGGGTGTTAGGAGATAGAGGGGGGCCTCCAGGAATGGCAAAATTAGCAATTTGACCCGGGGCATGCTTTGTTAGTATTTTATTTCGATTTTCTGAAAATTTTAACGTTAACACACGCGTTTCAAATTCGCCATATGTTTGTGCACACAATCCCCGCCCACAAATAAGGGCATGAAGGAAAGCATGCCCCGGGAAGGGGCTGTGTGTTACGAGATAGAGGGGGGCCTCCAGAAATGGCAAAATTAGCAATTTGACCCGGGGCATGCTTTGTTAGTATTTTATTTCGATTTTCTGAACATTTTAACGTTAACACACGCGTTTCAAATTCGCCATAGGTTTGTGCACACAATCCCCGCCCACAAATAAGGGCATGAAGGAAAGCATGCCCCGGGAAGGGGCTGGGTGTTAGGACATAGAGGGGGGCCTCCAGGAATGGCAAAATTAGCAATTTGACCCGGGGCATGCTTTGTTAGTATTTTATTTCGATTTTCTGAAAATTGTAACGTTAACACACGCGTTTAAAATTCGCCATAGGTTTGTGCACACAATCGCCGCCCACAAATAAGGGCATGAAGGAAAGCATGCCCCGGGAAGCGGCTGGGTGTTAGGAGATAGAAGGGGGCCTCCAGGAATGGCAAAATTTGCAATTTGACCCGGGGCATGCTTTGTTAGTATTTTATTTCGATTTTCTGAAAATGTTAACGTTAACACACGCGTTTCAAATTCGCCATAGGTTTGTGCACACAATCCCCGCCCACAAATAAGGGCATGAAGGAAAGCATGCCCCGGGAAGGGGCTGGGTGTTAGGAGATAGAGGGGGGCCTCCAGGAATGGCAAAATTAGCAATTTGACCCGGGGCATGCTTTGTTAGTATTTTATTTCGATTTTCTGAAAATGTTAACGTTAACACACGCGTTTCAAATTCGCCATAGGTTTGTGCACACAATCCCCGCCCACAAATAAGGGCATGAAGGAAAGCATGCCCCGGGAAGGGGCTGGGTGTTAGGAGATAGAGGGGGGCCTCCAGGAATGGCAAAATTAGCAATTCGATCCGGGGCATGCTTTGTTAATATTTTATTTCGATTTTCTGACAATTTTAACGTTAACACACGCGTTTCAAATTCGCCATAGGTTTGTGCACACAATCCCCGCCCACAAATAAGGGCATGAAGGAAAGCATGCCCCGGGAAGGGGCTGGGTGTTAGGAGATAGAGGGGGGCCTCCAGGAATGGCAACATTAGCAATTTAACCCGGGGCATGCTTTGTTAGTATTTTATTTCGATTTTTTGAAAATTGTAACGTTAACACACGCGTTTCAAATTCGCCATAGGTTTGTGCACACAATCCCCGCCCACAAATAAGGGCATGAAGGAAAGCATGCCCCGGGAACGGGCTGGGTGTTAGGAGATAGAGGGGGGCCTCCAGGAATGGCAAAATTAGCAATTTGACCCGGGGCATGCTTTGTTAGTATTTTATTTCGATTTTCTGAAAATTTTAACGTTAACACACGCGTTTCAAATTCGCCATATGTTTGTGCACACAATCCCCGCCCACAAATAAGGGCATGAAGGAAAGCATGCCCCGGGAAGGGGCTGTGTGTTACGAGATAGAGGGGGGCCTCCAGAAATGGCAAAATTAGCAATTTGACCCAGGGCATGCTTTGTTAGTATTTTATTTCGATTTTCTGAACATTTTAACGTTAACACACGCGTTTCAAATTCGCCATAGGTTTGTGCACACAATCCCCGCCCACAAATAAGGGCATGAAGGAAAGCATGCCCCGGGAAGGGGCTGGGTGTTAGGACATAGAGGGGGGCCTCCAGGAATGGCAAAATTTGCAATTTGACCCGGGGCATGCTTTGTTAGTATTTTATTTCGATTTTCTGAAAATTGTAACGTTAACACACGCGTTTCAAATTCGCCATAGGTTTGTGCACACAATCGCCGCCCACAAATAAGGGCATGAAGGAAAGCATGCCCCGGGAAGCGGCTGGGTGTTAGGAGATAGAAGGGGGCCTCCAGGAATGGCAAAATTTGCAATTTGACCCGGGGCATGCTTTGTTAGTATTTTATTTCGATTTTCTGAAAATGTTAACGTTAACACACGCGTTTCAAATTCGCCATAGGTTTGTGCACACAATCCCCGCCCACAAATAAGGGCATGAAGGAAAGCATGCCCCGGGAAGGGGCTGGGTGTTAGGAGATAGAGGGGGGCCTCCAGGAATGGCAAAATTAGCAATTTGACCCGGGGCATGCTTTGTTAGTATTTTATTTCGATTTTCTGAAAATGTTAACGTTAACACACGCGTTTCAAATTCGCCATAGGTTTGTGCACACAATCCCCGCCCACAAATAAGGGCATGAAGGAAAGCATGCCCCGGGAAGGGGCTGGGTGTTAGGAGATAGAGGGGGGCCTCCAGGAATGGCAAAATTAGCAATTCGATCCGGGGCATGCTTTGTTAATATTTTATTTCGATTTTCTGACAATTTTAACGTTAACACACGCGTTTCAAATTCGCCATAGGTTTGTGCACACAATCCCCGCCCACAAATAAGGGCATGAAGGAAAGCATGCCCCGGGAAGGGGCTGGGTGTTAGGAGATAGAGGGGGGCCTCCAGGAATGGCAACATTAGCAATTTAACCCGGGGCATGCTTTGTTAGTATTTTATTTCGATTTTTTGAAAATTGTAACGTTAACACACGCGTTTCAAATTCGCCATAGGTTTGTGCACACAATCCCCGCCCACAAATAAGGGCATGAAGGAAAGCATGCCCCGGGAAGGGGCTGGGTGTTAGGAGATAGAGGGGGGCCTCCAGGAATGGCAAAATTAGCAATTTGACCCGGGGCATGCTTTGTTAGTATTTTATTTCGATTTTCTGAAAATTTTAACGTTAACACACGCGTTTCAAATTCGCCATATGTTTGTGCACACAATCCCCGCCCACAAATAAGGGCATGAAGGAAAGCATGCCCCGGGAAGGGGCTGTGTGTTACGAGATAGAGGGGGGCCTCCAGAAATGGCAAAATTAGCAATTTGACCCAGGGCATGCTTTGTTAGTATTTTATTTCGATTTTCTGAACATTTTAACGTTAACACACGCGTTTCAAATTCGCCATAGGTTTGTGCACACAATCCCCGCCCACAAATAAGGGCATGAAGGAAAGCATGCCCCGGGAAGGGGCTGGGTGTTAGGACATAGAGGGGGGCCTCCAGGAATGGCAAAATTTGCAATTTGACCCGGGGCATGCTTTGTTAGTATTTTATTTCGATTTTCTGAAAATTGTAACGTTAACACACGCGTTTCAAATTCGCCATAGGTTTGTGCACACAATCGCCGCCCACAAATAAGGGCATGAAGGAAAGCATGCCCCGGGAAGCGGCTGGGTGTTAGGAGATAGAAGGGGGCCTCCAGGAATGGCAAAATTTGCAATTTGACCCGGGGCATGCTTTGTTAGTATTTTATTTCGATTTTCTGAAAATGTTAACGTTAACACACGCGTTTCAAATTCGCCATAGGTTTGTGCACACAATCCCCGCCCACAAATAAGGGCATGAAGGAAAGCATGCCCCGGGAAGGGGCTGGGTGTTAGGAGATAGAGGGGGGCCTCCAGGAATGGCAAAATTAGCAATTTGACCCGGGGCATGCTTTGTTAGTATTTTATTTCGATTTTCTGAAAATGTTAACGTTAACACACGCGTTTCAAATTCGCCATAGGTTTGTGCACACAATCCCCGCCCACAAATAAGGGCATGAAGGAAAGCATGCCCCGGGAAGGGGCTGGGTGTTAGGAGATAGAGGGGGGCCTCCAGGAATGGCAAAATTAGCAATTCGATCCGGGGCATGCTTTGTTAATATTTTATTTCGATTTTCTGACAATTTTAACGTTAACACACGCGTTTCAAATTCGCCATAGGTTTGTGCACACAATCCCCGCCCACAAATAAGGGCATGAAGGAAAGCATGCCCCGGGAAGGGGCTGGGTGTTAGGAGATAGAGGGGGGCCTCCAGGAATGGCAACATTAGCAATTTAACCCGGGGCATGCTTTGTTAGTATTTTATTTCGATTTTTTGAAAATTGTAACGTTAACACACGCGTTTCAAATTCGCCATAGGTTTGTGCACACAATCCCCGCCCACAAATAAGGGCATGAAGGAAAGCATGCCCCGGGAAGGGGCTGGGTGTTAGAAGATAGAGGGGGGCCTCCAGGAATGGCAAAATTAGCAATTTGACCCGGGGCATGCTTTGTTAGTATTTTATTTCGATTGTCTGAAAATTTTAACGTTAACACACGCGTTTCAAATTCGCCATAGGTTTGTGCACACAATCCCCGCCCACAAATAAGGGCATGAAGGAAAGCATGCCCCGGGAAGGGGCTGGGTGTTAGGAAATAGAGGGGGGCCTCCAGGAATTGCAAAATTAGCAATTTGACCCGGGGCATGCTTTGTTAGTATTTTATTTAGATTTTCTGAACATTTTAACGTTAACACACGCTTTTCAAATTCGCCATAGGTTTGTGCACACAATCCCCGCCCACAAATAAGGGCATGAAGGAAAGCATGCCCCGGGAAGGGGCTGGGTGTTAGGAGATAGAGGGGGGCCTCCAGGAATGGCATAATTAGCAATTTGACCCGGGGCATGCTTTGTTAGTATTTTATTTATATTTTCTGAAAATGTTAACGTTAACACACGCGTTTCAAATTCGCCATAGGTTTGTGCACACAATCCCCGCCCACAAATAAGGGCATGAAGGAAAGCATGCCCCGGGAAGGGGCTGGGTGTTAGGAGATAGAGGGGGGCCTCCAGGAATGGCAAAATTAGCAATTTGACCCGGGGCATGCTTTGTTAGTATTTTATTTCGATTTTCTGAAAATTGTAACGTTAACACACGCGTTTCAAATTCGCCATAGGTTTGTGCACACAATCCCCGCCCACAAATAAGGGCATGAAGGAAAGCATGCCCCGGGAAGGGGCTGGGTGTTAGGAGATAGAGGGGGGCCTCCAGGAATGGCAAAATTAGCAATTTGACCCGGGGCATGCTTTGTTAGTATTTTATTTCGATTTTCTGAAAATTGTAACGTTAACACACGCGTTTCAAATTCGCCATAGGTTTGTGCACACAATCCCCGCCCACAAATAAGGGCATGAAGGAAAGCATGCCCCGGGAAGGGGCTGGGTGTTAGGAGATAGAAGGGGGCCTCCAGTAATGGCAAAATTTGCAATTTGACCCGGGGCATGCTTTGTTAGTATTTTATTTATATTTTCTGAAAATGTTAACGTTAACACACGCGTTTCAAATTCGCCATAGGTTTGTGCACACAATCCCCGCCCACAAATAAGTGCATGAAGGAAAGCATGCCCCGGGAAGGGGCTGGGTGTTAGGAGATAGAGGGGGGCCTCCAGGAATGGCAAAATTAGCAATTTGACCCGGGGCATGCTTTGTTAGTATTTTATTTCGATTTTCTGAAAATTGTAACGTTAACACACGCGTTTCAAATTCGCCATAGGTTTGTGCACACAATCCCCGCCCACAAATAAGGGCATGAAGGAAAGCATGCCCCGGGAAGGGGCTGGGTGTTAGGAGATAGAGGGGGGCCTCCAGGAATGGCAAAATTAGCAATTTGACCCGGGGCATGCTTTGTTAGTATTTTATTTCGATTTTCTGAAAATTGTAACGTTAACACACGCTTTTCAAATTCGCCATAGGTTTGTGCACACAATCCCCGCCCACAAATAAGGGCATGAAGGAAAGCATGCCCCGGGAAGGGGCTGGGTGTTAGGAGATAGAGGGGGGCCTCCAGGAATGGCATAATTAGCAATTTGACCCGGGGCATGCTTTGTTAGTATTTTATTTATATTTTCTGAAAATGTTAACGTTAACACACGCGTTTCAAATTCGCCATAGGTTTGTGCACACAATCCCCGCCCACAAATAAGGGCATGAAGGAAAGCATGCCCCGGGAAGGGGCTGGGTGTTAGGAGATAGAGGGGGGCCTCCAGGAATGGCAAAATTAGCAATTTGACCCGGGGCATGCTTTGTTAGTATTTTATTTCGATTTTCTGAAAATTGTAACGTTAACACACGCGT
>JBAIAA010001348.1:0-68138 GCA_037893245.1 Crossaster papposus
AAAGGATTGGTTAATGCTGTTTGTTTATATTTTGGGATACTAGTTGCTTGGGCATCACTGCCGTAGCAACTATTGTTTTTTGTCGAAGGCTACAATCGTTCCCCTGTTTCAGTGATTTTCCCAATTTGATTTGAACAGCGTTGTTTAGACAACACACATTGGCACTTTGCAGTAACTTGCGAACCGACTGTCCCCGGTGTCGAGGGTTAGTAGGGCGCTTTAGTAACGAGACGGTACGCACAAGGAGACGGTAACGCCAGCGAAAAAAACAAACTGCGCATGCGCCAACCTGAAATCTCTCCGTCCCGTTGATTTTCGGAACGGTACTCGGCCAACATAGCGTTCGTTCCCTAAACACGACGTAAGAGAGAGAGAGCTGAAAAAATAATTTGTATCTAGAAATATCTATGCTGACTATGGAGGGTACTACAATGAATGAAGATAACAACAGGGAATCAATTAGTGTTGGCGATGTCTGTTCGGTAAGTAGCTTATTCTATACCTCAATCTATATACAATAAATTGATGGTTTGGCCGTTTAGGCCCACTTCGGGGGCCCTTTTTCATCGTAATGCATGACGTGCCTGCACGCTGTGCACTGTGCACTTTGCGTCCCCGTCGCCTTTAGCACCACAGCGAAAGCGCTTAAATATCACGACGGTAACAAGAGTGCGGGACCCGTCACAGTTGGTTAAACACTCCGTCTCCTGTGCGTACCGTCTCGTTACTAAAGCGCCATATTGAGTGTGGCAACAGTCGGTCCTTATGAGAGACAGGTCGTAAAGTGTGTGGGGGGGGGGGGGGGGGGGGGTTAGCAGTCTTAAATAATATTCACATGGGGTGATCTCATTTTCTGGCAAAATAACGAGCGGATTTGTTTTGGAACTCAATAGGCCTATAGTTTGTGGAAAGTACTTCACTAATATGCCAAATCTAGTTCATTGAACATGTACACATTCACTGCATCTGAATACTTCTAGGCTGGGTGTCTCATATTTGACGAGTATAGCTTGTGACAGCTGGTCATAACAGTTTAGTCCCACTCAGAATTAAGCCTGTTCGTTGCTCTATGATCTGACTGACCAAGTGGAAGCTAATGTTCTTATGTGTTTGTTGAGCAAAGCTAGTTATGTATTCACTCTGTTCTGGAACTCAATCAGCTAATTTTTGTCTCTATCCAAGTACTCGGCCTAATAGCTGTTGTTTATTATTAGCTTCCCTTGAAGATTGTTGAAGGCTATAGTCCAGGCAAAATACTTAATTTTGTTTTGTTGACCTCACACAAATTGCAACAAAATATTTTTTCACCACAGTGCACTTTTCTAAGGTCCCTAGAATTACATACTAAAAAGCTCTAAAAATCCAAGTGGCGGTAATATGTATAATTTGCATAAATCCTTAATCCCTGCCGTATTATTCCGATATTTGAGTATAATTATATTTTATTTTTATTTTTTGAAAAGTTTATTTTATTGATTCTACTTACACATCCTTACTTTAACATTTTCTAAAGCTTGTAAGTGACTGAATAATGAAAATATAGTAGTGGCCCAAAATGACTACAATTATACTCTACAATTTGCACGCATTTACCTTGTCTCCATATATCATCAAGTAGTCAGTATTGACGAGCTTCAAATTCACCAAGTTGCTTACTGGCACAGTTATATCCTATTAAAACCTAATTGAAAATCATATGAACAATTATAACATCGTGATATTTAGCTTAGCAAACAAAAATTGGGGAAAAATTGTGCGTCCATAAATTGGGCTAAAAGATAGGTGAAGGGTTGCCTAAGGTGAGAGACTTGAACAAGTTCAAGGAAACCCCCCAAATTAAAGATGTTTGTTGCTTACAATAATCATATCTACGTTAAAATGTATTTTGGGGATTTTCTTGAATTTGTCCCATGTTAGGCAACCCTTTAACTACTTTTTCGCCTAATTTATGGACACATGTTATCATTGTTCATATGATTTGTCCATAAGGTTTTAATATGATAACTGTGCCAGTAAGCAACTTGGTGAATTTGAAGCTCACCAATACTGACTACTTGATGATATCTGGAGACAGTGTAATGTGCGCACATTTATGGGTTCACGAAGTTGTCATTTTGAATACTATGTTCACAAAATTATTCAGTCACTTATGTGCTTTAGAAAATGTTATTGAAGTAAGAATATGTAAGTAGAATCACCAAAATAAACTTTTCAAACAAAATTATAATAATAATAAACCCAAATAATAGGAATAAATATATTACGCGGCAGGGATTAACGATTTATGCAAATTAGTCATATTTCCACCACTTGAATTTTAAGCGACTTTTAATATGTCATTGTGGGGACCTTTTAGAAATACATTGTGGCGAAAAAAAAATTGTTGCAATTTGTGTGAGGTCAATTTTTTTTCTGGACTAATAAATATCTACACAATTAAAGTTTCAATCGGGTTAAAGGGATCGTACACGTTTGGTAATTGGAACCTAATGTTTGTTTCAATCCTGTATAGTTATAGATATATACCATAAAACTAACCTGTAAAAATTTCATTTCAAAAGGTGGTAGCGATTTCGAGATATTGCCGAAAATCTGGAGCGGTTATGTTCACGCAGGAAGAATAATCTGCATTGGAATACACAGTCTGAGAAACGTCACTGCAGTAACGCTTCTCAGATTCAATTTTGGGTGATAAAAAGTGATATATTTTTCCATAACCGCAGTACTTCGAAGTGAAAAGTTTCTAAACATGCATTATACTATCCAAAGCTGCTGTACTTCTTACCAAATAAGTTTTTATTGCCATTAATTTTTGGAGTAATTATCAAACGTATACGATCCCTTTAATAATAGGTGTGCACATAGGAGGGGGGGGGGTGCTATAGGTGTCAGGTGTCAAGTTACATAACATTAGGGATTGATTTTAAAGAAATGTTCATTCAGGTTGTTATGCCCTAAATAATGCACATACACGGGATGTGCTGCAGACTGCAACATTTGATTTGACGATATGATGATGTAATCGTGTGTAGAATTATACGAAATAGCTTGTGTTTGTCTACAAACACATGTCTAGTTCTCCTTTGTTCCTATATTTAGAAATCTTAACTGCCATTGCGTTAACCATATGGGATATACTTTACATAGAAGAATAAAGGAGAACTTGCAGGGTACCGTTGTCGCTATTGTTACCCTTTGTTTCCGACTCATAACACCCTTTATGCATAGTACATGTACACATGTATAGACAAATGTGTTACACATAGTGATGTAGCATACACGGAGCAACTTGCGTTCGTCCACACAGACGACCGAGGATCGATATTGTGTTTTCCTTTATTCCTTTACTATACCCTAACCCAATTACCTATAGCGCTTGCCCCAACGATCGAGGACCGAATTCGGACAAGCAAACCGTCCTTCGAGGATCCTTTGTTCCCTTTGTTCTCTTTTGTGTTTCAATCCTCGATCGTAATACAATACAAGAACACAGACACATTTCTAGTTGCCTTAAATGTATTCCTTTATTGGTAATTTGTAGTTTACAAAGTGGTTGGTTATTACCAAAAAAAAAGGTTATGTGCAGTTTTAACATTTATTGGTTAATTATATATTTATACTAGGAATTGGTTGAAGTATCTTTCTACGTTTACGTTGGTTATTTTCAATTCATTTCAAACTTTCGAAACAATTACAGGATATCTAGCGCAATCCTTTTGATGGATGGCTACAATCATTATTTACTTTCAAATAAGTAAGTTTGTTCTTAATAATTCGGTAATAACATTTTTGGATATCTGCAAATAGTATATCTACCTTTAAACTTAGGTTAACTTTTGTTAACATAGACTTTTATTTATACACGAAATGTATTATTTATTATCGGACTTCAGCGACCGTAAACGCTGACTTTACGCCAGGAAACCAATGGCAACCTTACTCCTGAATAATCCAAGGGAGGCAGCACACGGTTTAGTGCAAACCCGTCGCCACTCAATCCGGGGACCGCTTCGGGGGCGGGGCCGTTTCAGCCTCATAGCCATGACTCAAAAAAATACAATGGACCTGGGAACGTCTCATGACCTAAGGCGTTTTCACACTATCTCGTTTCGAACCGTGTTGAAACCAACCCGGTCCCAACCCGGTTCAGCATGGGTTGTTTTCGACACGGATCACGTGGCTAGGGCCGCCGTGCATTCACACTAAATAAAGAGTCCACATGCAAATAAAGGTTCAACGTGCAAATAAAGAGTCAACGTTCACCAACGACTCTAATGAAGATTATTAACGAACAATTATTCGAGGTGAATATACTCGAGTCGAATACAATTCGACAATAAAAGGACTCCAGTTGACAAGTCAAATAACTCCACAAGATCAGAGTCTAACAGACTCTTTAGAGGAGTCAGGTGCATTTTACTCTGTTTATTAATAGTCAATTGACTCCAATTTGGTTGTGTGTGCTCTGTAATATTAACCACAACTTGTTTACCTCGCTGGTAGTGCAGTTAAAGGTAGGATACACCATCGGTAATTGCTTGAATTATCATGAATGGGTAGATTTGGGGTTTGTATTTTATAGTAAATATCTTTTCACTGACCTGTCCAAAGTTTTATAATCATGAATGCCGAGAAAAGCACGAAAAACAGCGTTTGCTTTCAACCGGCGTCGAGCAGTTATATTCTTATGTTTTTTGTGTGTTTTCGCGATCGCCGTCCGGCGAATTTTTCTTTATAAAATTATATTTTTTTCAGAATAATTACAGGATATCTAGCGCAATCATTTTGCTGGATGCCTAGAATCATTATTTACTTTTAGATGAGTAACAATTTTTCTTAATAATTTGGTAGTAAATATTTTCGATATCTGCAAATGGTGTATCCTACCTTTTAAGGGTTGATGGCCAGAGAAGACCAATTACACAAAGCAAATTGTGGTAATCAACTCGAGAACTGACCTCAAACGGCTTCCAATTAGTGTAATGGCTGCTTTCTTGTATTAAAGTATTAATGATAATCTTCATCATCATCATCAACGTCAGCCCAAGTATGCCATTCATCTACTACAAAGTACTAGACCTGGCCTGTCCCAAACTCTGGCAAGTATATGTTATGTGTCTTGGCCAGGCTATTTACCACGCATGGCTGACTATCATGACTATTCTCATCTCTCCATCTTGCTCAAATCTTGCCAAATTATTTTTTTTTCCCAGAGAGGGGTTGCCAGTCATATTTATGACGAGGCAAGAGTCTCCTGCGACATCAATTTATATTTTGCTATAAAGTGCCTTGCGAAAAAAATGCGTTAGCTATAGGAAGGAGAAGTGCCTAGCTAAAAATTTGAAGGTTACTATAATAATAGGCAATTAAGGGTAGCACTTCACGATTGGATTAATCGGGGAGAATAGGCGCGTGTATTCATTGTACCGCCGGGCACTTTGTTAGAGTGAGGACTGCCAAAGTTCTTGGTTGTCAGGAACCCGGGTGCCTTTGCTCAAGTAGCGACCTTTCGATTCGGGACGGGAAACAATGAGGACGGTAAGCCGAGCGAAAACATCGATCTGCGCATGCGCGAAACCGAACATGTCTCCGTTCTGTTGAGTTTGGGAACGATTCTCGGGTGAAATAGCGTCCGGTTTGTAAGCACGAAGGAGCGGTTTATGTTGTACACCAGTAGGCGTTCCTTATGTCGTCTGTTGTTTTCTAAGACCTAGAAGTGAGCTGAAAACAGATTTGGAATGCTTAGGACTTTTTACATATTTATGTTTCAAATTTTGGGGGGAATTTTGGTTATTTTTCGCGGCCTAGAAAAACATCATATGTCCATGGATAAATTATCTAAACTTGGTGGTTATGCAAATATGGAACCAAACAAATCACAAACTTGTTAAAGGTCACGCCCCTTTTAGGGGTTTCCAGGATTTTACTTGAGCCTATTTCAAACAACAGTCTCATGTGTTTTCTAAGACCGTCTAGAAGTGATATGAAAGCAGTTTGGGGAATCCTAAAAGCTCTACTTATATGAATTTACATGTTTCAAAAATGTCATGTTTGAAAACATCCATTTTAGGGCGAAAGATGATTACAAATCAATAGCCGTCATTTCATACTGTAAATCAGGATTACTCGGTGCATTGATGTCATACAGAAGCATGAACTTTTCATCGTCTAAAATGTCGCCGAAATATGCACTGACAAGGGTGTCTCTATAAATAACTATGTGTAGATTCGCCATGTTGATTTGTTGGGTTCCCAGACTCAGCTAGCAGGACGAGACATTTTCGTTTTTGCGCATGCGCGGATCGATGTTTTTCGCTCGGCTAGCCGTCTTCTTGGCGTTTCCCGTCCCGAATCGAAAGGTCCCTATTGTTTTACCATGGACGGATAGGCTCCACTAAAATGATCAATGGCGCAGGGGTACTGTCCCGCTAAGTTAGTATTGCCCTCGTAGGGAAAAGGCCCCGCTTTTGATTTTGCTGGCGGTCTAAGCAAAATGTCCCGCAACATATTGTGCTATTAGCACCCATTGTAATTCCTGACGGAAAAAGCGAAAATACCTACTGCATATTATGTGGCTCGCTGTCAGATGAAGAATGGGCACCATTTTAGGCTGATGGGAGGCGCCCCGTTTTGATTGTCTTAAGGAGGGTTCGGCGCCTTTAGTGTCCTTTATGAGGGTGTATCATTTACCCAGAGAGTGGGGGTATCTTGTTAAGTTCTCTCATTGCGAAAGCTTTAATGATAAACGGCGAGTATAACGTTTAGCGGTCGAAATAAGGATTAGAGAGTGTTCAAGCCAGAAACACAGGCCTCTTTAGCGACTTGCTCAACGCTGTGGTATGTAGGCCAAGTCAGCGCTTGAGGTGCACGATATTTACTCTAAAATACAACCCCAAAATCCACCTATTCATAACAATTCAAGCAATTACCAATGGTGTATCCTACCTTTAAAGCACGTTTGGGGACGGGCTACAATCGAAAAGTAGCGAATGTGATGTCCCTACGTGAACCGTGTAACGTTCAACTGGCTAGGGCCGCCGTGCATTCACACCACACATTTCTCAACAGGGATCGCATTAACAAAGGCGCGCTGTAATGATCTTCCCGATCCAACAATGCTTATCCCGCCTCAAATTTGTTAATTTATGCGGAACTGGCTTGGCGTTTTGTCGTGGATTCCCTGGCCTTTGAGATCCTCGGACATTTTTGTGAACACCTTTTTTTTGTCTAGCCGTCCAGTTGCGACTAAAGCCATGTTCCCATTGGACTTAATTTTGTAGTACAGGGACTTTTCTTTAGAATGACAAAATTAAATCCAATGGGGACGCACGGTAAACTGACCTCCCTGTCAATTTACCGCGACCGTGATGTAAAATGAACAGGCCGAAAGAGGTCGCGGAAGACTTCCGCGCAGCCACGGTAAATTATCAGGGCCGCAATGTGTGACATTCTGCCAGTCTCGAACAGCGAATGAACCGTTCCGTCGCGGAATATAAGTCCAGGTGGGAACGCGTGGTAGATTCACGCTAAGGAATGCCGCGGTAAGTTTCCGCGTGGCCGCGGAAGAAAAAGTCCAATGGGAACACGGCTTTAGCCGCCTCGTCTGACCAAATCGTCAACATGGCCTTTAATTACTTCTTCGTCCTTCAACGTCGGTCTTTCAGCTTTATTGTCAGACTTTTTGGGACCTTTTTTTTCCAAACAAAATTGTAGAGAAATGCCCGAGTGTGTGTTGTTTTGGGGGGAGTTTGGTGAAGAACCACGTGTGTGCTAGCGCATAATCAGTAGCGGACCATAATGTCTTTAATTGTTCAACGTTCACTATGTACCGAGCCTTTGTTAACCAACGGTTTTTAAAGTGCATGCGCGGTTTAGGTAAAACTCTTGAATGTTAGCAAAGCATTTTATACAACTTGGTCTAATGTTTTACTTTTGATCTATTATTATTTTTAAATCTTTGACGAGAACACTTTTCATTTTCAATCAGGCACGCATCACATGACAACAACCACGGTCACCGCAACTCATCAGAGGCACGACTATCCACAACATAAGCAGGATTACCACCAACAGAGTCGAATCAATCCACAACAACCAAGCCAGGCCAACATGAGCAGAGAACTGGTCTACGAATCACTGAGCTGTCCGCCATCAGTGTACACCACTCTCCCGCAGAATTACTCGCGTGAACCTAGGCCAACCCACCCGTCGAGTCAGGGCTTCCATCAGCAAGGGCACCCGCAAGGCCGCCAGCAAAGCCGCCAACGAGGCCACAAACAAGGCCATCAACAAGGCCATCAGCAAGGGCACCCGCAAGGCCATCAGCAAGGGCACCCGCAAGGCCATCAGCAAGGGCACCCACAAGGCCATCAGCAAGGCCATCAACAAGGCCACCAACAAGGCCACCAACAAGGCCACCAGCAAGGCCATCAACAAGGCCACCAACAAGGCCACCAGCAAGGCCATCAACAAGGCCATCAACAAGGCCATCAACAAGGCCACCAGCAAGGCCACCAGCAAGGCCACCAGCAGCAACCCACGACTCCGGGCTACACGGACTATTCTCAGCAAGGCCTGGAGGAGTACAGCTCGCCACAGCCTGACTACTACTCGCACAGACCCGAAGTTGCCAGTACCTACGCGCCTGAATTGGCCCCTCCGCCTCCCAGTGATACCTGAAGTAATCCCCACAACGCCCGAAGAGCCTAATTTGTATTGGTGTACTGAGTAAACAATTTACAGGGTGGTATAACTCTAGGAAACGTATGACTGCATTCAAAGCGGACACGGTCCTAAACAGGATGTGATTTCAACAAAATATGTGCGGCAGCGTATATACAATCCTGTCACAGGTAAAATAGTTTTCACGAAGTGACACTTTGAATACGGGCAACGCGGTGTGTGTGTGTAAACGTTTTCACGAAGTGACACTTTGCATACGGGCAACGCGGTGGGTGTGTGTGTTGGGGTTTTCACTTTGAATACGGGCAACGCGGTGTGTGTGTAACGTTTTCACGAAGTGACTGTTTGGATACGGGCAACTTGCACAATGCGCGTTGTGTGTTTGTAAGTTTTCACGAAGTGTCTTTGTGCTTTATGAACGTCTTCTCATTAACTGTGAAATTATTTTTATGAAGTAAGTATTTGGCTAGATTATTTAAGGTATCAACTTTCATACACTCATTTTGGGGGAAATTCCCCATGACACAAATCCGTCAGAAAAGGATATTAAAAGATCACCAACTTCAAATGCGATTATTTCTAAATCACGTTTTACCTCTGTGCGGTCGGTCGCGTCAGTTCGTGAAACCTGCGACGAATTATGCCCTACAGGATATCTAGCGCAATCATTTTGCTGGATGCTATACAATCGTTATTTACTTTCAAATAATTAAAATATTTCTTAATAATTCGGTAGTAATTTGTATTATATTTGATCTGCAAATGGTGTATCCTACCTTTAAATAGAAGTCGGATAATGCCCCAGTCACATTTCCGCCGGGCGCCGGGCGGAGAGGGGGTATTGGGCGGTCACCCGGTGTCCCGGCCATCGGAGACAAATCCCGGTTGTCTCAAATTGCACTTGGTCACGATCACATTAGATACGGGCGCCTGAAACAAATTAGATTTCGCCTGGGCGGAGTCCGCCAGGTGAACGGGAGGGAGGCCGGACGTATCCCGTACGATGCCCGCTTGTGTTTAATGTGTATACATCTTGGGTATAAATACTGTAACGGGAGGAAGCAGAAGCACGCACGATGCCGCCGGGTGTCGTGGGGTGGCCGTTAGGCTATCGGACGCCTCCCTTTCAGGTTCCCTGCTGTTTATTTGCGACGAGTTGGGTCGAACAAAAATCGGCGTAAATGTATGGTGGCCCTGAAGGGACTACGCATATCTTGAATATTGACGTCAATATTCACGACAAATTTCACGACTTTCCTCAAAGTCGCGATTATTGACGTCAATATTGACGTCAATATTCACGACTTTCCCCCAAAGTCGCGAATATTGACATCAAATTTGACGTCGATATTCGCGTCAAATTTCACGACTTTCCCTGAAAGTCGCGAAAATTGACGTCAATATTCGCGACAAAATTCACGACTTTCCTCAAAGTCGCGAATATTGACGTCAATATTGACGTCAATATTCACGACTTTCCCCAAAAGTCGCAAATATTGACGTCAAATTTGACGTCAAATTTCGCGACTTGCCCCAAAGTCGCGAATATTTTGACGAGAAAACTTTCGAGAAAATCGCTTGTAAACTTTACAATGTAAAGTTCGTCCTTTTTTCGTTTGGCAGTTTGAAACATAAATATCCATAGAATATACAGGATTAAGGTATCATGGAAAAGAAGAGATTTCAATCTTCTTAAATATAGCAAACGTTAGGTGATTAGTTTTGCAGAATTAATCAATTAATAGAATTGCCTCTTCTTGAAAACGAAAAAACGATACATTAGCAAATTCGCCCGTGGCTGTAAGAGTCAGAATGTATACATTCCCCCATTGCGCCCCAAATTCGCCTCTTCGTGAAAACGCTAAAAGCCAGTACGCGCCCAATTCGCCCAATTTGCCTCTATTAGTGAAAACGCAATACGCACAATACGCACACCAAAGTGCCCCTTCATAAACACGTTGAAGTCAACGCTATTTCGAATTCGCCTCTTCGTGAAAACGCAAAAGGGCACTTGGGGACCAATTCGCCCATTCGTTATTTGGTTAATTAGGATTTTAATGATTTTTTGGATGATTAACTTCACGAGGTTGTAGAAATTGCAATATTTAATCGTTTTCATCCAAAAAAATTATTTCGATAAATAGACGATTTTTCATGAAATTCGCTCCTTCGTGAAAACGGTGACGATATGTTCCCCGCAGATGAACCAGTCTTTCTTGTGTACGACAATGCTAGACCCCATATACGCGCCCAGCTCCCAGCAGAAATCAACCAGCTGATCCAGTTGAAGCGTCTGCCAACCTACTCCCCATTCCTGAACATGACTGAAATGGCCCATTCGTCATTCAATGCCGGCGTAAAACGCGAGATTTGGCCCTCCCAGAATAGCAGCAACGAGTAGGGGACCGGGAAGCAGCACATAACGCAGGAGTGAATCTTTAACAGTGGAGGGGTGACCTCATTCAAGAAGTGGCTCAACAGAATGTGGGACAAATAACTCATGAAAATTGCGTGAGATGGTACAACAACAGCCAAACTTACATGCCGAGATGCCTAACACGTCAGAACGTTGAAGGTTAAAGAAAACAATTAACAATTAACAATTAAAACAGATATATAAACCTATAAGAAATAAACAAAACAGAAAAGGACCTGTGAAAAAAATCCACAGATAAACAACAATTAAATTTTATAACGATCACAAAAATTAATGTTTAATTTGCATGGTCTTAACATTAACGAATAAAGAAGAAAAACAAGTTAATTAAAGACCAATTCAAACGATTACAATGCAAAAAAATGCAAGAAAAATATGGTGTGTTGTTTTGTTTATGTGCCAGAAAACTTTATTCAGCCGTTCTTTAGACAAATTTTAAAGTTTAATTAATGGGGTAACAAAGCAAAAGGAACACATCTGCAATTAAGACTAACAATAAGAATTAAATGAAACGCGTAAGACAGATAAGACACACAACTGCCAGTAAAATAACATTATCGCTAACTTTAAACGCAAGCATGTTAGCCGTACCATACTCATGTTGAATTTGAACGCTCAAATGTTAAAATGCGTTGCCCATTAACGAAAAAGAAAACAAACAATAGGTACAAAATTGCATTGCGCTTCGATGACTCTGAATTTGATTGCACCTCTTGGGAAAAGGTGGTGGCTATTCAAAAGAATGGCGATCTTGTAGTCTTGAATGCCTATAAACGAAATGGAATGAAAATAAAGGAATGATGGGTGCACGAAAACGAAATTGAATGCAATAATATCGAAAGAGTAACCCTAGTTTAATTGAAATAGAGAAATCGCGTGAATTTGAAAGCGCAATAATGAAATTGAATGATCGTTTGCTGAAATTGGCCAGGAAAACCTATATTATGTCTACTAACCATAATTTGGAAAGAAACAGTAAGGATGTACAGGAACAAAAGTGTTTCTAAGGAAAAACAATTGCAACAATTAAATCCCAATAGCTATATTCATATATGAATTTTTAAATAATGAAATAAATATGTTGTCAAAAACATCTTAAATGGTGAATTAAGAATGTTCTTTTTCTTTTCTTAGTAGTCTGATATTAAAAAAGTTAATCCAGTATTTTATCAGAATACATATATGTCCCGCCAAAAATGATAACAGTACCCTGCCTTCCAAAAACAATTACTGAGACAAATTATATTTTGTATACTGAAATTCTTCTGCCAACACAATAAATATCCACTATTTGTGACACCCGCTATACGTTGTGTGCGTTCTTGAGCTTTTAACAATTAAAGTAGGTCACCGTGACTTTTCATATGTTACCATGACCTTTGAAACATTTTTTGTAATAATGTATCATTCCGAAAATCAACAAAATGAAAATGACTTGATAGAGCATTGTCTTCCTCTATCAGAATCCACTAAGAACAAATTGGGGTCTCCAAATGTACAACTTTATGACTATTTTTGTACAGTTGGTAGGTTAAAAATTATAGACTTTACATTAGAAATCCACTAACACAACTTACTGTTCTGTTTCAATTGTTACTAAAATTATTCTTGGTTGGGGAATTTCTCATGTTGAGGGCTGATGTGGTCTAACTAGACTCAAACTTAGTATCAGCAGTGGCGAACCCAGGATTTGGCTTTTTGTTTAAGGGCGCTCATTTTTTTTCTTCAAAATTCTTTAGAAGATTGTACAAATAAAATAATGACCAAAAAATCAGACAAACAAATTGACAACCTTGGAGGATAGGCTCAAGCCCCCGAACTTGACGTCGAATGCGTATGTAGTGAGGATGTACGTGCATAGTTTGCATGCAGCAGGAAATAAAAAGCACACAATACAATTGTACAATACAGCTGTGCAATATTATATACATATCACACTGTTGTTGCTATGGATAGACTAATCAGGAACGACATGTAGGATTCAAGTTTGTTTGAAAATAATACTCAATATCGAAATCAAAGTTACCTTACTCATTCATCACTGCACTTCTTGAAATTCAATGCCTCTCACAGAATTGGCATTTTGTTCCTTTGAAATGTTTGACAGAGTTATGAATAATTTTCCAAGAGGGGTCAAGTTGACCATGGAACCCGTTTTTTCGATTTTGTTTGGATACTGTTTAAGTCGACTTGAAATCAAGTCGCTACCGAAATGAACCAGCGCTAAGCCACCATGCCTGCTGCCGTCAGCTCTGGTTCATCTCGGTGGCGCTTGCACGGACAAAGATAAAAGTGTCTAACGACTTGATTTCAAGTCTACACTTGCACAGTATCCAATTCGACCACTTTTGGGAAATTATTCATAACTCGGTTAAACATTGTCAGATTCGGACGTTTGATGTCTTATTTTAAAGTGGATACCAGTATATCTTTGAAACCATATCTATAATATTGATGTTAGTTATACATTCTACGTGGGGTAATTCCGTTTTATTTTTATTTTTTAAATATTTTTAGACACACTGTAAAATCCAAACTTGAAGACCAGAATACACCTCCAGTTGGCCACGCCCGCTATATATAGCAACTGGGATCGTTACGCGTGCCTGGCCGATCACTTGCACAGTGCATTACAACCTAGCGTAATTACATACAGGTAACACCGTTGGCTTAGAAAATGGCTAACAACTACCTGTTCCCTTTATAGTGCAGTGGCCGAACCTGAAAAGGGGCTCTATTTTAGGAGATATCCCTACCGGAGGTATAACAATTATGAGAACATAGCAATTATCCAAAATGACAACTTCGTGACCCTATTAATGTGCGCACATTACACTGTCTCAAGATATCATCAAGTAGTCAGTATTGGTGAGCTTCAAATTCACCAAGTTGCTTACTGGCACAGTTATCATATTAAAACCCTATGGAAAATCATATGAACAATGATAACATTGTGATATTTAAGCCAGCAAACAAAAACTGGGGAGAATGGTGTGTCCATAAATTGGGCGAAAAAGTAGTTAAAGGGTTGTCTAACATGGGATACTTGAACAAGTTCAAGGAAATCCCAAAAATACATTTTAACGTAGATATGATTATTGTAAGCAACAAACATCTTTAATTGGGGGGGGGGGGGGGGGGGGTTCCTTAAACTTGTTCAAGTCTCTCACCTTAGGCAACCCTTCACCTATCTTTTAGCCCAATTTATGGACACACCATTTTTTCCTAGTTTTTGTTTGCTTGGCTCAATATCACAATGTTTTCATTGTTCATATAACTTCCCATAAGGTTTTAATAGGATATAAATGTGCCAGTAAGCATCTTGGTGAATTTGAAGCTCGTCAATACTGACTACTTAATGATATCTGGAGACAAGGTAAATGCGTGCAAATTATAGGGTATAATTGTAGTCATTTTGGGCCACTATACACTATATTTTCATAAATATTCAGTCACTTACATGCTTTAGAAAATGTTATTGAAGTAAGGATGTGTAAGTAGAATCACCAAAATAAACTTATATACCCAAATATAAGAATAAACATATTACACGGCAGGGATTAACGATTTATGCAAATTAGTCATATTTCCACCACTTGCTGCAACTACAACATAACTTTTCAAAAACTAGAGATCCAGACGGTTAAAATGATACCATTTCCAGCTTGTTATACCTCCGGTAGGGGTGCACCTATTTTTGTTAGCCTTTACCGCTACTCTATTATATTAATGTACTACGAGAGTAGTAGGGAGGTGCCGCTTTGAACCAAATCTTAAAAACTCAATTTAGTCTGATAACAAACAAAAACTCACAAAAAACTAGTTTTATTTATCTTGCGAGAATCTAAAAAAACAGCGCCCTCTATGGGTTAAAATTAAAAAAACAATAAATGACAAACTCTAAAATTAATTTTAAAAAAAGCGCCCTCAACAGAGGGCGCTATTTTATTTTATTCTCAGTCAAGTTCTTCCCTTTTATTACTCTAAAGGAGGCGCCGACGGGTAAGGAGGAGGTTGATCGAAATAATTTTTATTTATCTCGAAGCTGTAAGTTTTTCGATAAGACCTTTTTTTTCTTTAGACACCAACTCTTCCACGCGTCTTTTTATCTCGGATTCCATATCGCTCTCACCTTTCTTTTCCGACAGCAAGCTGCCGGACCTGATAGCCTCTTTCATATCGTTAAATTGCCTCAGTTCCTTCAACACCAAAGCGTACTCTTCGTGGGATATATCGCCGTCCTCTATAGCTTGAGAAATAAGATCTCTTACGCTGTTGAGTTTAGCCTCGGCCAAGACTCTAATCTCGTCGTGTTTTTTAACTTTACGTCTAAATCGTTTGCTAAAATATTTTAATACGAGCGCGGCGCAACCAAAACTCAAGGCTACTCCCTCTAACGCAAAACCTACGGGCGCCGCGATGACGCCGCTTATAGCCGCGATTCCCAAACCCCCACAAATCGCACCACTCATCTCGGCTAGCGTTTCTGTAGTAGACAATGTCGTAATTAACTTGCCATATTTTTTACACAACGCGCTTCGCTGTTCTCGTTGCGTCAATATATCTTTTTGAACTTCTTCTATCTTTTGCAATCGAAACACCCTCGTACTATCATCATCAATGGTACTTTTTAGATTAGGATAAATACTAGTCGTCATTTTATTAAGACGAAACTAAAATATTTCTATGTTAAAAATTATCTCTTTACCTTTATTATCGATTATTTCGCCAAGACCGTTTTTTAACGAAAACGTGAGGCTGTTTATGTTATCGCTGACCAACTCTTTCGAACACTAAAGATCTAGAAGAAGACCCCGTTATATCTAGCTCGATAGCTAGTTTACTTTGCGAAGTTTATTACAACTACGGAATGTTGTTGTCGCCGTTAGTAGGTTTCTTGATAACGTCTAAACATTTAGTTATTAACAAAAATAATTCTCTTATAATAAAAGATGAGTCAACAAGAGAGCCCAAGTTTGTCGATCCTAGAGACTCCAACGGTCTCCAAGGTACAGAAGGTGACGACTAAAACTAAAAATCCCGGTAGAGTAAAACAAGGCAAGGCATTAGCGGAACACAACAAAAAGAGAAAAGAACAAATTGCCAAGATGCAAAATATAGACGTGAAGAGTACTACTCCTCTTTCTTATTCGTACGCGACAATTGGCTCTATTGGGTTGGCGCTTGTTTTAGGAGGACTCTATATATGGAGCCAAACAAGCCCCTCACCGCCAAAACCACAACCACTAACCCAAGGGAGCCCAAAAGAGACTCCGTCACAACCATCTTCAGATTTTGTAGAAATGGAATAAAAAAGTAAAATAAATAAATAAAGGTAATTATAAATGGATACTAATAGCATCGTCAACAATCTCTATCACGCCGCCGTGATCTCTATGTTAAGCGTGGGATTTACCATGTTGAGTAAAAAACTTTTGAAGATCAAACCGGCCGATCTCGACAAGTTGAGCTTGGAAGATGTAGCGAAACTAACGGCTACGATAAGCGGATCGATGTACGTAAAAACCTGGCTGGTTAATCAAAATATACTCCCACCAAATATATTAAAATAGACATACAACTTTAGTTCGTTATAATAAAATGGCTGAAGGAGGAGATTTTGAACCGGTAGACGACTACGAGGCAGAAGACAATCTAGAATGGAACAATAACGATTATTCCATCGACAACACAACGGCGTTAAATCCAGCCTATGCTCAAGCCCGTGATGATGTTTTAGAACAAGGGACACGTTTGTTTATTAATAATCCAAGAGTCGAAAGATTCTACGAACATCAAGGACAAAGACATGATATAATTCCGCAATGGGAAAAATTCGTAGTAAAAGATAACACGTTATATTTTAAAACCGATGACGAGGAAGTAAGATTATCGCAAAAAAACAAACCCGATACATTTTTAGCATTAAGTTCCATCGAAAAAAATGCTAGGGACGGTGCAAATTTTATTAGAAACCAATTAGGTTTTAAAGAGTATAAAATAAATCCACTTAGTAAAGAACAACAACAACGACTCCAACAGATTGAACCGGAGTCTATCCCGATGCAAGATCTTCCAAAAGCAGCCGAGGCTATAAGCGATATTCTCGAAAGTTTATAGACACCAGTTTTATACTACCCACCGGAGTTGAACGAGAAACGGGCTTACCCTTAAGAGATGTCGAAGCTCTTGAACTAGAAACGGGCTTACCCATCAGAGAGATCTTAGGTTTAAACAAAGCTCTTCAAACGACGAGAGGCAGCTTAGAACTACATTTAGCGCGTCTCAAACAACTCGACGATGAAATAGTCTCAACCGAAGCGGAACTCGCTGCATCAGTGAGCGACGGTTCCACGGCAGAAATGAGAGAGAGATTAGAAGACTTAAAAATCGAAAGATCGGATAGATTAGAAGCCGCGTCTGCCGACGAAAAAAACCTTAGAAGTCAGATGAATAGAATCAAAGAAACGATTACGAGGATTTTAGATAGCGACACGACCTTGGGAGAAAAAATTAGAACGTTGTTTAGAGAACAAGGCGTAACCATAACGGCTATTTTGGCGGCGTTTAGTTTGGCTATCGGTTTGATAGTAAAGAGCGTACTGTCCGTAGGTGCGCCCGCGCCGGCGCCTACACCCGCACCCGCGCCACCATCCCACTCGGGTAACGTAAAAGAATGGATACAGTCGCAACTAAAACATCTGTCAAACGTGCTCGCTAAACTAGGCTCTCGCTTACTCAACGCCTTGCCCGGAATTTTAAGCGGGATAGCGAGTTGGATATTTAACGTATTGAGTAAAACCGCCGGATGGTTGGGAGAACACGTGTGGACCCTTATAGTGGGAGTCGGAACTTTAATTTTTGTTTATTTACAAAAGCGTCTTGGTTAAAAAAAAAAAAAGCCTTCTAGCAAAATAGAAGGCTTTTTTTTTTTACCGCGCAGACTCGTACACCAGGTATCCTATACCCGCTATGGCTAAAGTACCGACAATCAGCGAAGTTTTTTCGTACTCGTGAGGATCTATAGTTAAAGCGTTTTCTTCGGGAAAAGAAGGCGCGGGTATTGGCGTTGGCGTTGGCGTTGGCGTTGGCATGGGTGTTGGTGTTGGCGTGGGTGGGTATTGAAAGGGCGTGGGTGTTAGGTCAACGGTTTGAGGTGTTGGCGTGGGTGGTGGCGTGGGTGCGGGCGGGTCAACAGTTAGAGGCGTGGGTACATTTGAGTTTATCTTTGAGTTTAATCCCAACGCCAACTGAGCGGTCGCGATCTGTATATTGTTATTATATCCTTCGTGGGTTCCGACCCTCAATTGCATGTTCGAAGGTACGAGATATAATCCTTTCGCCAACACAAAGTTTAACGAACTCCTGGCATATTGCAGCGAATCTTGAAATTGGGTTATAGATTCTTCCAGATCGGTCGGGGACGATATCAAGCCTTCCACGATATTAACAAACTGGGTTTGGGCGTCGAGCCCCGTGCCCGGAGTCAGAATACTAGTTTTTGTTTGCGCCTGGGCCCCAAGCAGAGCGTAGACATACGCCCTGATACTCTGGTTTATTTTTTGTATCCCTACGTCGGTAAAGTGAGACTCTTGGTTTATAAAACGTTTCCACGCCATTTTTACGGCGTCGTCTTGCGCCAAATTTGTCACCGTAAAAGAGCTATAACGCCCAGATCCTCCTGGAGGATCTGAGGGGCCAAACCCCATTTTAGTTCCTCCCGCGTATTTACCGTAACTAATACCCAAGTCCGTGGTATCGTAATCCCCCAAAGGTTTACCCCAAGCATAAGCCTGACCTAATCCACCAGAATAATGATCTACCGTCTGTATCCAAGTGTTTTTAGGATCCGCGGAATAAAATCTACACGCGTCGATATAAGACCCGCGTTCCACGTTATTATTAAGCGCATTAAATATATTATCGTTCGGAATAGGACAATGGAGAAACGACATTATTTTTCTAACGGTAAAATAAACGTGAAATTTATAAATAGCGCTCGTCAGAGGATCGATAGAATTAATAAGATCCCACCCTAAACCGGCTCCGGTGGTACTACACCAAATGGCAAAATTAAGTTGATTTTGATAAAACGTCATCGGATCAGATTTCCATCTGTTTATTACCTCGTCCGTTTTAACGACGGGTAACTTATAATCGCTAAATAGATCTGGAAAAGTCGCCATAAACGAACTGCGGTCGACCGCGTTCGCTACAATCTCTAGACTCTTAAAATCTAAGTCCAGCCTGTTAACACTGGGAGCTTGCGCGTTTTTATTTCTATCTTGTTCGATCAGTCTCGATATATTTTCTACGACCCTTTTGTTTATGTTTCTAATCATTTTTAGTTGTCTTTATTATAAAAGACTTTAATTAAAATGTCTTATGTGTATTAGAAAATATGTCATATTTTTTATATTACTTCTTTTAAAATATGGCTAGCATCGCTATGATGATCGGAGGCGCTATAGTTAACGCTTTAGCTTTTACGGGATCAAACTTTTTATTTTCGAGCATGAAACAACAAAAACAAGACGAAGAGCGCAAGAGACACGACTTGGCTTTAGAAAAACTGGCAACGGCAAAAAACAATTGGGAAAAATCTCGGACAAAGTATCTCGATTGGTTAAACGATCGACTCAAAAAACAAGCGAAGGCTCAAAGGACTTTTGAAAGTATAGACGAGGCTCTCAGAGAATACAACTCGGTTACTCGCGAAGATCTACGAGTACCAATCTACCTGCAGCACAAACCCACTCTGTCCGATTTTTACGCGCCGAGCGAAGATCAAAAGACCGGCGAGTTGGCGTTTGTTTTGGGAGGAACGGCGTTGGTAGGTTGTTTAGTTTATAAGTTTGTATAAGTTGTTTAGTTAAATAAAATGGAAACAATGTTTAAAAAAGTGTATTACAGCCCCGCCGGTTATTGGAAGGGTGAAGGCGCGGTTGTAAAATTAGCTAAAAAAACGGGCGCGCCCAAAGAAAACGCTAGAAATTGGTTAAGAAAACAAGCGTTGTGGCAAATTTATTTACCGCCTCCCTCATATATACCCCGGCCTACGAGTTTGAACAAGTCCATGGCTGTGCCAAACGAAATGCACCAGATAGACTTGTTATTTTTACCTTACGATAAAGTCGGTAAAAAAGAATACAAGTACGCGATGACGGTCGTAGACGTAGCCACGCGTTTTAAAGAGGCCGAACCTTTGACCAACAAGACGAGTACCCAAGTGGCCGACGCTTTAGCTCGAGTTTACGCTAGGTCGCCTTTGACTTGGCCCAAGCTGTTAAAAGTAGACGCGGGTAAAGAATTTCACGGTGCTTTTAAAAAGCAACTGGAGGAGAAAAAAGTCGCGATACAAGTGGGAGAACCGGGTAACCACAGAGCGCAGGGTATCGTCGAAAGATTTAACAGGACTTTAGCAGAGAGATTGTTCGGCCATCAATACGCCAAGGAAATCTTGTACCCGACAGAGAGATCGCGACTCTGGGTTAAACGATTGCCCGACGTTATTGAGGCGTTAAACGACGAAACCACCAGATTGATAGCGACGGAAGATTACGAGTCACTAACTCCTAAGCTCGCCATGCAAGAAACGCAAGTTCGCCAAATGAGTTCTTCTCCAGGTGTAGAAAAAGAGTTAATCAAAAAAGGCAATCTGTTTAGATATCTTTACGCACCTGGTGAGTTAGAGGGAGGAGAGCGCAGGCGAGCGACCGATCCTATTTGGAGTCTCGAGGTTTTTGGGTTGGATCGCTCGATCAAAGTAGACAACCAGCCCGCTCTTTACTATCTCAAAAAAGGTCCCAATCGAAGTTTCGTTAGTCAAGAGCTTCAGGTTGTGCCTCCGGACACCGAGTTACCTCCAAGCCTATAGTGACCAAAAGCTAGAGTAGACGTTCCATCCAGCAATATATACCGCTTTGTGTCTAACGGACTCAACGACAGTTTGTTTTGCTCAATGGTGTGCAAGACGTGATTTTTTGATCTGATGTACGTCATCGTGTCTAGCTGAGAATCTTTTTTTTTGAGGCAGTCGAGATAACGATCGTGACTTAATTTTTTGTCGGTGACTGCTTTGGTAACCCCTTTGGCTTTTTTAAGGTTAGAGTCAGAGGTTAAAATCGAGTACATCTTTCGTCTTAAGCAAACGCATTCGCTGACTGGTTTTCCACCAAACTCGTCTTTGAATTTACCGATGACCTTTTTGTTTTTAGAGTCATAGATCTCGTGACTCTGATCATAGTTTGACAGGTCATACAAGTCAGAGT
Source organism: Crossaster papposus (assembly GCA_037893245.1). Taxonomy (NCBI): domain Eukaryota; kingdom Metazoa; phylum Echinodermata; class Asteroidea; order Velatida; family Solasteridae; genus Crossaster; species Crossaster papposus. The sequence goes on from JBAIAA010001348.1 coordinate 21,391, forward strand.
CTTTTTGTATATCTTTATAAACATCGTCCGTCTCAACGCTCAAGAGTAGACTGTCCGTATCGGTATAAAGTAACCCTACTCGGTCTATATAGGTCTCTTTGAGGTGGTTATAATAAAAGTCGTACATGAGAGTTTTTGAGAGGTCTAAAATACTCACCCCCGCATAAATAGGTTTGTTTAATAGCGTCTTGGTCTTATACATTTCGATAAACGATAGATTACAATCGGTAAAAATCGTCGTGTGTTTATAGCTAGGTTTACGCACCAACGCTTGATATTTGGAAACTTGGTCGTCTCTGAACAAAAACGCGTCCATTCTATTTCTCACGTTTTCCATCGTCTTTCCAAAAACGCTGTTGTTCATGAGCTTAAAAAAGTCCTTTTCAAAGTCGGACGTTGCTTTAGCTCTTAGTCGAGTGTTTTTGTCTATGTAAGATTTCATCCAAGGCGCTTGCTTAAATTTTAATACGCGGTGTACTTTTTTGAGTCGCAGACCAAGATTTAGATACTGTTGTAACGATCTATAGTGCAAGACATATTTACGTCTGTTGTATAGAGTGGCTATTAATTTAGATTCGTTCAGACCGGTTAACAATCCCAGTTGATACTCAGATAACCACTCTTTGGGTACTTTGATATTTTCGGGGGCTAGCGGAAAATCATTGTGCCAATCGTGCAAAGCGTTGGGGTAATCTAAGTCTACCTCCAACAGACACCCTATATCGGACGTTTCTGAGATTGACATAATGCTTTCCGTCGTGAAGTATTTGGGTTTTACCCATTTAAAATCGGCGTAGGGTAAATATTGACTCATAGCCCAACCGTACAAATTGTTGGCGTCAAGATACATGATGTAAGTCGATGGCTCGTCCGTTTTAAAATCGGGTAGATATTTATTGTTTGCTTTGTAGTACATGTACCTAGAACTACCCACGCTCGATAGTCCTCCTCTTTTTGCTTTTTCAAAAAACAGGTGTTTGTCGACGTCTTCCAATAACTCAAGCTCGACTCCTGAGTGTTTTAATAGCGCGTCCCACGATAACCCAGGAGAGGTATAATAGTTAGCGGGATCTAACTTGTAGTTCTTTTTACACATTTTTCTAAAATTTTCAAACACACCTGCCAAAAGTAATACATCGGTGGTCACATACAAATCGTGATATTCGCCCAAGTTTTTGACGTTAAATTCGTTCCACACTTGTTGAGCCTTAGAATAATCGTCTTGTGAGATATTAGAGTCTTTGAGGCTGCTATAAAAGTTGTCGATGCCTGGTAAGCTCGTCTCTTCAAACTTATTGAACGAGTCCATATACTCGTACGGGTAAACACCTTTTTGTAAGAGTAGGTCGACATTTTGATCTTTATAGCGTTCTCTGAGTAGAGTAAACGCCTCTTTGGGACACGCGTTGACTAATTTTTCCAAAGACGTTGCCATAAATTTAAACGAGTCTATAAATCTCAGTTGACCGATCGAAAACGAAATGTATTTTTCCGAGTTGCTGGGAATAAAATCGATATCTTCTTCAGTATTAGACAAACCTTGCATGATTAAATGAGCGTCGTAATTTTGTAAATTGTGAAAGATGACGGGTATTGGGGTTTTATCCGGTACCACCTGCAGTTTTAGATTGCAATGAGCGTGCGCGGCTCCTCTGTATTTGCCTGTGATGTGACAGTGATCTCTCACCTTTCTAAATTTGTTAATCCGTTTTTTACACTCGATACACTTTGACTCTTTAAATCCTTTTTTGTTTACATAACAATATTCTTCCTTTTCTTTTTCAGTGTGAGGTTCTTTTGGTATAGGACACTGACAGTTTGAGGTGTAATTAGGGTATATTGACTTCTCGCAAATCCAACACGTGTCCGTGTTTTGGTGGTCGATGTTGTTACTTGTGGTAAAGTCTATGGGTTTGGGGTTTGAAAAAACTTGATTACACTCGTATCTTAAACGCAACGTCGAGTCTAAAAACTTGGTCACGGCATCTGTTCCTCTATAGGTCTCTTGAAATTTAACTTTACCGTCGTACCTTAAAGCGATCAACGAATAACCGCAAGCTTTGTGAACTTGAGTCTCCTGCGTGTTTGCCTCTTGAGGCTTTAATTTTTTTAATATCGATTCAAAGTCGGCGTAAATGACAAAAGGCGCGTCTTGCGCAAACCTTTGATTTTTAAATTTTAATATCGGAGGGTCGTCGTTAAAACCTTTTGGAAAGACGACGGTTTGGCGGCATATCTATTCCCTCGCAATCTTGCGTATGTCTGTCCAACTTGTCTCGTGTGTTGTAGTGCGTCAAACATCTTAAACAGACGTATGTTTTATGTTTGTGTCTCGTTTGGTTAAAAAATATTCTAGATATATGTTTTATCCAACAATAGTGATTTGTGTCGTCTGAAGAAAACAACAACAGATTTATGGTTGCGGGGTCGTTGGCGTTTTTAGATAAATATAACGGTCGTACTTCTTTAGCCTCTTCGTACGCAAACACATTTATACTCAGATTGTTTTGTCTCTCTATCTTTTCTATTTGATTGATTCGAACGGGAAAGTCTACGTCTTTAAAATTTAATCCATCGTTTTTATCGTAAATTGACGGCCTGTCTTCGTGGATTTTAAAATCAGGTTTGTCTTTTACTCGTTGTTTTATTTTGTCGGTATACTTGCCGAGAGCGGCTCTCGAACACCACCGTAAACATTCGTTGTCTTTGTTTCTGACGTTAATAAAAGCCTTTTTGTTTACCATAGGTCTATAACGGTCGATGTTAATATAAAACGCTAGTATTTTAACGAGGTTCCAACCCGATCCTTGAGTGGTATTTTTAGCGTGTTGTTCTTTTATTTTAAAGATTTGATCTTTTACTGTTTGTTTTATCTGACTCTCGTTCAAAACAACTAGCTTTGTACCAAAAAAGGTAAAAGCGCTAGAAACTAAACCGTCTTGATTTGTTTTATCGTATTTCGCTTTAAATCCTAATTGAACTTTTATGGTCGATAGATTTCTCAGCTCCGACGTAACAATTTTTTCAATCTGCTTCACGTGTGTATTAAAGAATTGCTCAACGTCGTTGTTAAACAACCTGGGATTTAACTCCCAGTTTCTATAACTGTTACCAAAAGCTCTATGTACTTGAAAATCTGCCTCTCTGAAGCTATCGGGGTTTTTATACGATTTAATTGCTAAAATTAAATCCTTTCGTAAAAATCGACCTAGTTTACCAGTTGGCGTAAATTGTAACTTTTGGTCGTCTACGATTTGTTTGAGCTCATCGAGTTTCTTGCGATTCAAGTTTTTATATTTATTCTCCTCTATTCTAATGGCGTCGATATAGTCTCGACGTAGGCTCCGCTCTGGGGCCGTGATATTATTCCGTTGTACATATTTTTGCAAGGTTGATTTAGACCAACGTGTGTATCCTATTGGTGTTGGTTTCTTCATCATGATTTATATATAAGTATTATAATATTTTTTTTATTTCATTTTTATTGAGAGTAAACCAATATAAAACTAGACATGTGTTTGTGGACAAACACAGAGCTGTTTCGAGTGTCTTACATTACTTTCAATATGTGTGTGTGGTGGTCTATGTGTGTGCCAAGTCTCAAGTCGATCAAATTTACTAAAGTGTCAAAGTCAAAAGTCTAAAGAAAAACGTGTACAAAACCAATGGGAGAAAAATGTGCACATTTAACGTGACGTTACGTGACGTTCAATGACGCAATCGTGCTGAATTTCTTTCAGAAACATTTGGTGGGTGGTGTTCTGAGTATATGGCAAGTTTCAAGTCGGTCGGATTTACCTAAGTGTCAAATTCAATAGTCTGAGGAAAAACGTGTACAAAACCTATGGGGAAAATTTCACCTTTAACGCGAAGTCACGTGACCTTGAATGACGTAATCGCGACGAATTTCTTCTAGGACCGTCCTTGGGTGGTTGTCTAAGTGTATGCCAAGTCTCAAGTTGATCGGATTTACCAAAGTGTCAAAGTGTATTGGCTGAAAAAACGTGTACAAATCCTATGGGAAAAAGTCTGAAAGTGGAAAAAAAAACAAAAAAAACTAGACATGTGTTTGTGGACAAACACGGAGCTGTTTCGAGTGTCTAAAATTACTTTCAATATGTGTGTGGTGGTCTTTTGTGTGTGCCAAGTCTCAAGTCGATCGGATTTACTAAGTGTCAAAGGCAATATTCTAAAGAAAAACGTGTACAAAACCTATGGGGAAAAGATTGAATCTTTAACGTGACGCCCTGTGAACTTGAATGCCCTAATCGTGCCGAATTTCTTCTAGGACCGTCTGGGGGTGGTGTTCTAAGTGTATGCTAAGTTTCAAGTCGGTCGGATTTACCAAAGTGTCAAAGACAATAGTCTTAAGAAAAACGTGTACAAAACCTATGGGAAAAATTTCACCTTTAACGCGAAGTCACGTGACCTTGAGTGACGTAATCGCGGCGAATTTCTTCTAGGACCGTCCTTGTGTCGTTGTCTAAATGTATGCCAAGTTTCAAGTCGATCGGATGGACCAAAGTACCTAAGTGACCTGTCTGAACAAACGTGTACAAATCCTATGGAGAAAAATCTGAAAAAGAAAAAAAAAAAAAAGAAACTAGACATGTGTTTGTGGACAAACACAGAGCTGTTTCGAGTGTCCAAAGTTACTTTCAATGTGTATGTGGTGGTCTTTTGTGTGTGCCAAGTCTCAAGTCGATCAGATTTACTAGTGTCAAAGTCAATAGTCTAAAGAAAAACGTGTACAAAACCTATGGGGGAAAATTGAACCTTTAACGTGACGCCCCGTCACCTTGAATGACGTAATCGTGCCAAATTTCTCCTACGACCGTCTGTGGATGGTGGTCTATGTGTGTGCCAAGTCTCAAGTCGATCGGATTTACTAAGTGTCAAAGTCAAGAGTCTAAAGAAAAACGTGTACAAAATCTATGGGGGACAAATTAAACCTTTAACTTGACGTCACGTGACCTTGAATGATGCAATCGTGCTGAATTTCTTTCAGAAACATCTGGTGGTGGTGTTCTGAGTATATGGCAAGTTTCAAGTCGGTCGGATTTACCAAAGTGTCAAATTCAATAGTCTGAGGAAAAACGTGTACAAAACCTATGGGGAAAAATTGCACCTTTAACGTGACGTCACGTGACCATGAATGACGTAATCGCGACGAATTTCTTCTAGGACCGTCCTTGCGTGGTTGTCTAAATGTATGCCAAGTCTAAAGTCGATCGGATCTACCAAAGTGTCAAAGTGTATTGGCTGAACGAAACGTGTACAAATCCTATGAGAAAAAGTCTGAAAGTGGAAAAAAAAAAAAAAAAAAAAAAAAAAAAAAAGAATAAAAAAAACTTTAACGAAAACAATAGCTGTTTCGGCTGAAATGCCGAAACAGCTAAAAAAAAAACTTTAACGATTACAAAAGCTGTTTCGGTGAAAAACCGAAACAGCTAAAAAAAAAAAAAAAAAAAAACTTTAACGAAAACAAAAGCTGTTTCGGTGAAAAACCGAAACAGCTAAAAATCTCTTTTGTTAGGTTTACACAGGAGTTTTTTTTGTTACCCATAGAGGGCGCTGTTTTTTTAGATTCTCGCAAGATAAATAAAACTAGTTTTTTGTGAGTTTTTGTTTGTTATCAGACTAAATTGAGTTTTTAAGATTTGGTTCAAAAGCGGCACCTCCCTACTACTACGAGTCTGATTTACAAGTAACATAACAACACCACTTAACCATGAATATGATTTAAACAGGCTGGTAATGGAATTGGGGCATACACAAGTGAAACAACAGTTAAATCAACAAAAAGTGGGCGGTAAACTAGGCTAAAGTGAAGAAATTTTGTCGGACAAAATGGCGACAATTTGTTTGACCTTAATCGTACACTGTGATCCTACATGGATCGGTCTAGTGACAATAGAATCACGTTAGAAACAAACACACTGGCACAAACACGTGTGTAAACGCCTTCCATCGTGGACCCCTTCGTGTTCCTCTTTTGTTTGTACTTTCAACTTATTTTGGAAGGCCTCCCATAGGTTTGCACACGAATTTCAATCGTGGACTGTCAATCGTGCACCCTATTGTCATCTATTGTTCTACGTCCATTATTTGAATGTGGATACAAACTCACACACCCACACGCATGCACACAATAGAGATTTAGTGATTCCCATCCGATCTGATACATTCATTAAAAAATTGACAAGAATTAGATTATTTTGCGTTATTATGAATTTGATTATTTTGCATTATTATGACATTTTTCGTCAAAAATATTGCCGGCCAAAGCAATTTCTGTGTCGAATTTTGTAGTGCCGCAATCGAAAGACTAGGCACCAATGAATCCGTTTTAGCTGACCTTTTGTTGTTAATGTACTACTGTCGTATCATTTTTATGAGCGAATTAGCGATTCTTGATTTCAGGTTTGGAGGCTAGCACATAATCGACATCGTAAAACAAAAGAACTCTACCATCCCTAAGTTTTGCCAGACTTTGAACGTAGCCGAGAAAATCCGCGAGTACCCCTGGGGGCGCCACATGTCGAAAATTTGCCACGCAGGCCAGGAAATCCAGCAGCAGAGCGCCCTCGCGCGATGACTCGTCGAAGATTTCCGTGACGTCAAAGTCTAGTTGGTCACCGGCACCCGATTTGTCCAGCACCGCGTAGGGCACGCCCCTTTTCTCAAAGTGGGTGGTCATGTCGGAGAAACAGTAAATCGGGATGCCGCTCAAGTCTGTGCCAAACTGGAATCGTTTCTCTATTATCATGACGTCAGAATTGTCTGTGAATAAATTAGGCAATTTAAAAATGAGAAACCAGACTAAGATAGGGGAAGAGAATTAGGGAGGGGGGATTCGCTCGGTCTCACCTCCCATACTGGGCTCTGGGAAGCATGCGCTTTACGCTCTGATTGGATTGCGCTGCGTGAAATTCGAAAAGTCATGGTACGCTACCCAGAATGCCGTGCAGAAATCTGCGAAGCTGCATCAGCGTTTCCCAGCGCCCAGCTTAATGGGCGGTGGGAACGAGCGAATAATATTCACACGAACTTCATACCATACCCGCTTCCATTGATGCGAGAAGCACGCCCCCTGGCTCAAGTCTGCTGTACAGATAGTCGAGCGACGAATCGAGATCCGCCTCAAAGTACAGGCAAAGCAAGGCACTGATGAAGTGAAACTTAGTCTGGTCCCCCGACTCCTTTCTGTACTGCCCGAGCGTCTTGGTGTGCCAGTCGTACTGCACCTCGTCTAACTCTGGTGCCTTTTCCTCGATGAGTTTCTTGTAAAGATCTAGCTGAGTCTGACTCGGCTCGACTACGGTGTTGTTGATTTTGGGGTACTTGGTCAGGAGCCTGGCTAATAAGTTGTATTATACTTTCCCTGTTGATGAAATATTTTAATTCGGCCTTGTGTTTCAAAAGCCGTTTTTACAAAACTCTAGCTTCGGGCCGTTTTGGCTTCGTTTACTTTGCATTTTGGAAATGATGATGGAAGCGGAGACGCCGGAGCCGGCTGGGGTTTGGAAAACCACTAAAGTATTGATGCATGATAGTGATGAGATATCGCATCTTGCAGTTGCTTTGTGTACCACGAGTTGATTCAGCGTGTTAAAGTCAATCGCTGAAAGATCCTTATTATACTGCCCCGGTATTTGAGAAGTTTTGAAAACTTGCACAAAACGTTTTTATTAATTAACTAGAATCTATGTATGTTCGAGAAAGAGGACATAGGGCTTTTTCGCTTTGGCAGTTTTTCATTTTTCGTTTTTCATAATTGTAACTGTGATACCATAAAAAAACATTCAAAACGATTTTAAAATAATTTATAAAAAAAATAGATTAAAATGAATTCAAACCGATTAAAACGATGACGTCACTTCAAAAGTGACTTCAAAAGTGCGCCGAACTCTAGAAACTGGTCAGACCCGATCATATAAAAATGTGTCACTGGTATTGAACTTTGCTTGCGTGGGGAATACACAAGGGGTGGTTAAGTGCTCAGGAACAACACCCCCCCCCCCCCCCCCCACCCCCCAACACAAAACACCGACCCCCCCCCCCCCAAAAAAAAAAAAAAAAAAAAAAAACATCTTCAATGTATCGTCACAGATTTCCTAGACACACATCAAGGGTACTTGAAATTCAAAACTTTAATATGGCGAAATATACGTTTTAATAATGCTGAATACTTAACAACTGCAAAAACTTCATATTTGTTTATGTTCGTTCATTAATCGCAACCCTAAAATAAAAAGCAATATGCGCCGTGCCCCGCCCATAAAAAATGACGTCACGGTAAGAACAGAGCGTGGCTGTACCAGGCTAAGCCTAGCCTCGAATACAAGGCTATGCTGTATCCGCAACGTGGGATCATCGTTTGCCACAACACTAAACGTGTACATAGCCCGCAATGCATTATTATACATACTCGGCTGGTTCTCTATAATAATGCATTGCGGGCTATGTACACGTTTGGTGTTATGACAAACGATGATCCCACGTTGCGGATACAGTGCAGCCTTGTATTCAAGGCTAGGCTTAGCCTGGTATAGCCACGCTATATTCTTACCGTGACGTCATCTTTTGTGGGCGGGGCACGGCGCATATTGCTTTTCATTTTAGGGTCACGATTAATGAGCAAACCTAAACAAATAATAAGTTTTTGCAGTTGTTAAGTATTTAGCGTTATTAAAGCGTATATTTCGCCATATTAAAGTTTTGAATTTCAGTTACCCTTTAAAATCCCAAGTCGAACTATTCCTCCATGGTCGAACCGACTTTTAAAATTGCCAAAGTGTGTTGTCTGAAAACCCTGTGCAAATCAAAGGGTAAAATTACTGCAACTGGAAGAATACAATTCGCCGACAACTGCAAATATTATTTGCTTCGGCAGTGAGGCCGAAGCAAATAAAAATGTCCTCATTCTGCCATTTTATTCCCACAATTACCTTCCCCGCTGCCGATACCAAGCAACTTTAACTGTGTCCCCTCTGGCAAAGTAACATCGAGCTTATCAAGCACCCTTGACCCCAGGTGGGTGTATATCCACTTGTTTAAGTCAGGGAGACAGAGTGACGCTCTGTCCAAAGCCAGCTGACATTCCATGTAATGATCGCCGTAAAACGAGACCGTCTCCAGCGGTGTGGTGTCGGAGGTTTTTGTTAGAACCACTAATATGCGGGGGGAACAAAGAAAGAAAATTGTTACTTCCGTGAAGAGACGATGTATCTTTTGACGACACGTCGTCACCGACACCACGAACTAACATTAGTTACGGTGCGGTGTTACCGTACTTCGTGAAAACCGTTCATTGAACAATATTACGGTTTTACGAACTAACACTAACTTGACTAAGTGTTCTTGTACCGTATTACGATCGAGGCTCGAAACACAAAGAAGAACAAAGGGAACAAAGGATCCTCGATCGACGGTTTGATTGTCCGAATTCGGTCCTCGATCGTTGGGGCAAGCGCTAAGGTAATGGGGTTAGGGTATAACATAGGAATAAAGGAAAACACAATAGGGGATCCTTGATCGTTATGTGTTTCACGTATGAACCGGCCTTTACGCTGTTGGGATATCGAAATACTTCACGGTATCTGCAACATAAACATCTTACAAATTGTATAATTAGTCTAGTTATGCCTATTATGTTTTGAATATAAATGTTTTGAATATAAATTTCCACTCCATGTGTTCAACTATCGACCCAAAAGTCAACCCGGTCGCCGTCACGACGTCACTTTATAATTGACTTACAAGCGTCACACAAATAATGTTAATGGTAGGATACACCATTAGTAATTGCTCGAATTATTGTGAATGGCTGGATTTGGGGGTTGTATTTTAGAGTCAATCGTTTAACTGACCTGTCTGAAGTTTTACAATCATTGGATGCCGAGAAAAGCAAGACAAACGGCGTTCGTTTTCAACCGGCGACGGGCAGTTGTCTCATGTTATTCTTGGTTTTTTTCAGCGATCGCCGTCCAGCGGTCGTGATTTTTTTCCATAAAATTCAATTTTTCGGAACAGTTATAGGATATCTAGCGCAATCATTTTGCTGGATGCCTACAATCATTAAAAACTGTTAAATAAACGTTACGCTCGGTTCAGACAGGCGTTCCACAGTCACGCCGAACCAAATTGAAATCAAGTCGCTCCTGAGTCGCTCACTATAACAACTCCAGCAGTCGATCGTTCGCCGTCTGGCGCGCCTTGTCGCCCTTATTCGTTTCAGACGTCGGACTCAATTCACTCATTTGGTTCGGCGCGACTGTGGAACGCCTGTCTGAACCGAGCGATTTCTTAAAACTTCGGTACTAATTTGTTTTAATATCTGCAAAATGGTGTATCCTACCTTTAAATGTATAGATATTGACAATTCGAGCGATTCACAATACATAGAAGCTGCCGTTGGAGGCGCAAATCCTGCTATACCCGCAGTGCATCATGGGAAAAAGTCGGCATCAGTTTGAAAAACGGTATTCATTTTGCATGATCTCATCAGTTTTTACGTCTTTTTGGACGCGCACGATTAAAGTTCAAATTTTTTTTCTGCAAATAACAATGTTTTAATCAACGACGCTTCCGGATACATTTATGTTTGTGTTGTACCTCGCGTGAACAATGAAGAATAGATATTTCACTACAGTATGATGTACGGAAGTAGTCGACCGTAAAGTTTAAAAGTGGCTCTTTTGAGTCAAACGCTTGGTGGCGCACTGCATTGTGAATCGCCCGAATTATGAAAACAGCCGGTCCCTCATTGTTGGGCAGTCATGCAAACAGATGCAGTCATGCATATTTGTAATAGAGCCCCGGGGATCATGGCTGGATCAACCAAGCCCTGTTTATTTCCAACAAGTTGATTGCCAACAATTTGAGTAATAATTAAGGTAGGGTACTTATATATTCTATTATTCTATTATTTCTCTTGGCAATGAAACCGAGGATTCCTCAAAAGGCGCCCAAGGCACTGTAAGCTCGTAAGCCTTTGAAAACCTGCAGGAGGATGAACGAAATGCCAGAAAAAAACAGGGGCAAACCCCTTCTCTTAGCGATAAGCGTGACTGGGTTCTTTTACGTGCGTGTCCAGGTTCAATATATACACAATACACACACACGGGACCAACGGCTTTACGTCCCATCCGAAGGACGAAGCAATAGTGGTTTAATTGCCTTGCTTAAGGACACACGTGTCGACGGCCGGGATTCAGTACGTAACCCTACGTAATGTCGTGTACATGTACATGTATACGAACTCCTAGATTGACCCGGAACTTCATCCAAATCTGCAGTCCTTTCGATTTTCCGGGTCGAAAATGGCACCTTTCCAGGTGAAATAATGAAAACTACACGTCATCTGCTCGACCGAAACTTTGCCCGCATCTCTTTGTACAGTAATGACCCTCAAAAAAGGCCTCAAGTTTCACAAAACCTCGCGTACATTTTATACGCCATATTTCATCATTTCGGATAGAATCGATTATGAAACTACACACTCTAAGCTTCAATGTCATATATACATTGTTATAATCAAGGCTAAGATAACGAAGCACTAGTTTAAGTTTCCCGGGAAAAAACTCATTTTCTCCATGTTCGGCCGTGTAAAATCGCAATTTTGTATGACTACGTACGTACACCCAAGCCAGCTTCACATAGGCGTAGCTCGAGAACCAAAGGTCGTTGAACTTTGGATAGAACGGTTGTAAATAGCTGACGGCGTTAGCTTTCTAGTGATATAAGACACAACCCGATTGGATACATATAAGCAAAGCACTATTAAAAGAAAATAGTCTCACCAATCACGAATTGTCTTACAGCTGTGGTCACCTGGCGACCTATTACCCCCTATTTAATAATTGAATGTTCCAAAGCTGAGTCTCCGCGTGTGTTGTGTGGTTTAGAGGTCAACTCTCCTTGGCCTGCGCGCGTAATTTGTTTTCCTAGGAGGGTTAGGGGTAATTATCATAAATGGGCGGCTCTAGACCCCTCACGTCATGATTATTCAGTAGTTTTAACAATGACGCTAATACATTGTTATTGCTCAATCAACTAGTTACACATAGCCCAGAGGTACATCAAAGCACTTTGAAAAACGGCTTCTGTCGACCTCTCCCAGTAGCTATAGTGGATAATGGGTTAGGTTATAGATCGTTCGACTGGGGTTCGAATTCGCTCTCTGTCTATTTTTCATTGACTATTTTGGTCTCCAAGTTTGTTGTTGGAGTGAGTTGAATTTAGGGGAAAATAAGGATCTGAGAACCTAAGTGTCTTCCACTCAGTGCGGTGTAGAAACGCCCATTTATGATAATTACCCCTAACCCTCATAGGAAAATTTTTTACACGGCCTGCGTCTCTGTGGACCACACAATGGATGCACAGGGCATTCACTGAGCTTTTGCTTAAAATAGGGCAAAAGTTAGAGTTACTTTTTTTCTAGGTAGTTTTGACCCCAACAATTTTCAAATTTGACCCGAAAAAGGAATGTGCGAATTTAGGCGCAGGCTCTGGGTCAACTAATGAGTTTTTAGAGTGTAAAATTATTCATATTCATGAAACCTTGCTAAGAATTTACTAAAAATCTGTATAGTTACTTTATACTAAACCTATATATTCCTAAAATTAAAACAAGAGCGTTAGTTACATATGCGACCCAGCACGAGTAAATATGAGACACTTTGAGGCAAAAATGAAAATTGAGATTTTGATTTCATCATTTAAAGCTTGTTTAGCTTTAAATGATGAAATCAAAATCTCAAATTTTATTTTTGCCTCAAAGTGTCTCATTTACTCGTGCTGGGTCACATATAGTTTATGATACTAAAGTTAGAGTTGATCCAGGCATGGAGGTAGGAAACACATTCATGATATTATTATTATTATTATTATTATTATTATTTTCGGCAATGAAACCGAGGATTCCTCAAAAGCGCCCAAGGCACTGTAGCTCGTAAGCCTGAAGAAACCAGTAGGAGGATGAACGAAATGCCAGAAACACCGGGGCGAACCCCTTCTCTTAGCGATAAGCGTAACTGGGTTCTTTTACGTGCGTGTCCTGGTTCAATATATACACAATACACACACGGGACCAACGGCTTTACGTCCCATCCGAAGGACGAAGCAATAGTGGTTTATTTGCCTTGCTTAAGGACACACGTGTCGACGGCTGGGATTCGAACTCGCGCTCTGTGGAACAGAAAACACACGCTCTTAACCACTCGGCCACGACACTCCCCTATATAGGCTAACTCAGTCACTATAGTTGGCAATCATCACAGACCACCGACGTGACTGGCTAAAAGATTCACAAGTGGAATTGGTATAACTTTGTCGTGCTAATCCACGCAGCAAGACAGTGCTGGAACATGGATTATCCTAAATAGTATCCACGCAGTAATGTATTGCATTCCATACATTCCCACTCCACCCAAAAGTATTTACGCAACTAAATTCGCCTAGTAGTAGAGCAAGTTTCTTAGTTTAAGGTTTCATGAATTACAACGTATAGTTGTCAAATCCACTCTCTAAATATAAAAGAGTGACTAGCTCACTCTAAAAAAGAATGAATCTCTTTACAAAAAAACACTCCAAAAAAAGTGAAATGGAGTTTTCAGATGAAAGCTATAGTCCAAAAAGAGTGAAAACCACTTAACCAGTTCTCGCCGGAATTATTTTAACATCACCGATCCGATCCGCGCGGGAATATTTTTAACGAAACTAGATCGAAGCACACACACGCATGTCCAGCCTTGCTCGCTGCTGACAGACATTTGCGACCTTGCTCGTGGCGTGTTTATGCGTCGTCCGTTTTGAATCTGGGAAAAAGATATACGTCATCCGGCGCGAACTGGTTTTAAAAGATTAAATATTCACTATTACGTGGAACCATTATGGAGGACAACTCACACACACACAAAAGAGAGAAAAATACAGCTGCCCTCCACATGGCTCCAACATTTTATAGGGCACCCGTTAACTACATGTACATTTACCTTTTACGTGCGCATTTGACAAAGAATTAGCTAAAACTCTTAAAAGTAAAAAAAAATGGAATTTCAGTGTGAAGTCAAGCTGACGGCGACATTGCTTCCATGACTGTATAATACGAACTTGTGATTTGTTCGTCTTGGACACCATAAACAAGGCCTACAAAAAGTGATCGTGCCGATCAAGAATACATGTCACTGGACAATCAGACGGATCGTGCCAATCACGGAAACACCAAGAAAAGTTCATTAAATAGGCTATATGTTATTGTTAGTGTGTGAAAAAAGCTGTTAATCATGGGGAAAACATCTGTATTAAACTGTGTTTGAAAACCTGTTTCAACACATTCGGTATTATAACAATTCTTGACTTTTAAGCAAACATTAACAAAAATGTATAAGAAACAGTTTATCTTCAATTTTTGCAACTTTTACTGCTTCAGACGATAACAATACATAGCTGACAAAATACTATAACTTTAACAATGTTCGTCAAATCGACCAAATTTAATGTTTCCGTTCATGTCCCAGTTTGGGCTCCCCTACCTTTGTCGACACCTGCGGATCCATCTAACTCTTTACTGACCAGACATTTAGGAGGCGGAAAGCACGAGCTTCCACTCCCGGCGTCCGACTTTGACCCGCTTGGCATCGCCATGATTGTGCAAGCACGTACGTACACCTAGTTTGTGCAAATGTTTAATGTTCGTGTAGGCCTTCCAAAGAACGAAGCAAGTGGTTTAATTGCCTTGCTTAAGGACACACGTGTCGACACCGGGACTCGAACTCACGCTCTGCGGAACAGAAAACCCAGCTCTTAACCGCTCGGCCACGACACTCCATATGTGCTGAATTGAACATATCCATGCTGCTTATACTCAATAATAAGTCAAGCGTGTGACTAAGGCCGTTTAATCCCCAAACCTTCTGTTTAAAATGAGCAAAAAATATCATTTATTAAGCAGCATGAATATTCGCCGATTAAAATACGTTTGTTTGTCGATACATGTACTTTCTATTTACTGTATATTGCGGTCACACTTACGGCCTACTTCTGTTAATTCCATGCTGTTTGACGACCAACAGACCAGCAATAGCGAGATATTGTCGGCAAATAATTATCTCCAGAAGCAGAAAGTTTCAACCAATTAGAGGCAGAAACTGTCGGACATTTTGACCCCTTTTAGGGTACGTCTGAAAATAAATGAGCAAGAATTTCAGTGCTCTACTATCCCAATAGTTCACCAACCCATTCTTGTATTTTTCTTTTTTTTGGTTTAAGAACTCTATCGAAATATGCATCATTCACTTTACAAGGTTGTTTGTCAAGCACCTTTCTTTATATTTTGAGCACTTTTGCTTCTTCAAACGATAAAAATGCACAACTGACAAATGGTATATTTGTCCCTTTATAACAAGTCATTGATGGTACACATTTTAATAGCCGATTGGCGATTGGCCCGACATCAGATGCTCGACTTATACAGAATGCTTAAGAGTGGGTCCACGTAAATATTTCATATAAGTGTCCTCGGCATTTTTTTTAAATTTTTTAATATGAAAGGACTTGGTAAGCAAGTAACAAAAATTGAAATTTTTTTTTTTCTTTTGCCCGTTGCCACAGTAACAGGCCATTTTGTGTTTTGGGCATTTTGGGCCAGTTTTGGGGCTGCAAAAACAGTTTTTTTTGCTTATTTTAAAAAAATCACCCAGCCAAATTACAAACTTTTATCACAAAATCAACTATATCATTACAAAGTATCATCCTTGCCCTTACTTGAGACAAAAATGTTAATGTTTTAAATGTCACCCTTATGCTATTTTTAGAACATACAATAAAGCATGTTTTCAGAGCTTGTAAAATTGTAATTTTGAACCTATTTTTGTCCCTCAAAAAGTCAACTTGCCAGGGGTCTCAGAATATTTTCCTTTTGGATTTGATTAGAGCCAACATTGGTCTTTTCATATCTGGTGAGAAAAGTTTGGGGGATTGTATCTTCTTAAGGCAGTAGTGCATCAAAAATGGTCATTTTCCCAAAAAACAAAACAATGAAATTTGAGCTTTTCCTTCAGTTTGAAGTAATAATTCACACAAACAAGAATATTTTTATGAATCTGGCGCTTTTTTGAAATCATAAGAGTGAGTTGTAGGCCTGTGGATTACTCCTACTGAATAAGCAGCATTTTTGACGGCGAAAATCTAGACTAACCCCCTCCACAGCATTTCTTACATACCATTTTCTGATAACATTTTATTAGTGGCATATAAAAAGAGGAAACAATACTTGTTGTGAACTAAAACTGTATTTCTACAGAACCCAACTAAAGCAATATTTATACATAGCCCAACAGCCCCTTTAGGCATGTCACCCCTCAAAAACACAGCTTTATTGCTTGCAAGTGTATCCAAAGTGTTGCATTATAGCGCCCCCTATAGGCGGGACTTGAACCCGAGACCGCCATAATAACGGACCAGCGCTCTTCCAACTGAGCTATCTTGCCCTTAATAGTCTTTGCCAACGAACACTGCATTCGACAGTGCGACCGCTAACGACACGATTTGTATCCCCATCAGCTCCCTCGATCACGCAATGGTCTTTGCAACGTGACCTTTAAAAGGTAGTATACACCATTTGCAGATATCGAAAATATTTACTACCGAATTATTAAGAAATATCTTACTCATTTGAAAGTAAATAATGATTCTAGGCATCCAGCAAAATTATTGCGCTAGATATCCTGTAATTATTCCGGAAAATTGAATTTTATAAACAAAGATAACATAAAAATAACTGCTCGACGCCGGTTGAAAACAAACGCTGTTTTTCATGCTTTACTCGGCATCCATGATTGTAAAACTTCGAACAGGTGAGTTAAACGATATTTACTATCAAATACAACCCCCCAAATCCAACTATTCATGATAATTTAAGCAATTACCAATGGTGTATTCTACCTTTAATACAAATTCGACCATTTGAATATCAATCAATCAACTCAACATTTATTTTCACATTGACATCCTCAGTTACAATTCTTGTACACATAAAGGAGAAAACATGTATGTATTTACAGAGTATTCATCAAAGACATTACATAATCGAAAGCATAAAAAGATGTCAACATGCAGGAAAACGGTGAAGCAAAGCTTTTGTACCTTTCTCTGGGACAGGACAAAAACTACACACGGACAAAATCAGGTCAATAGACAGTGAGACCCGGTACAGTAAGTTACATAATAACTAAGCAATTCAGTAAAGACAAAATGTATTAAGCATAAGTATTAATCATCAATTTCTTCAATTTTTTGGCAAATTAAACCACAGAATTGCACTTTTTCAAATCAATGTTGAGTTATTCCAGTATATGACACAACGTTGAAATGGGCTGTTTCTAAAAAAATGAAGTCTTACATTGTCTCACAAACAGATTACCTTTCAATGAACTACGTGTTCCGTATGAATGAACAGAAGTAGTAAATAAAAATATGTGATGAAAACATTGGGGAAGCATATTGTGAGTGTATTTAAACATGAGTGTACCCAGGCATAGGAATATAGGCATAGCTTCTTCACGCAGTCAACTAAACCATTCAACTACCAACTGCTGTGTTGGCAGTCTCCCAAATTGTCAGTATCTTTGTTCGAGGGCGCTTGTCAAAAGTCACAAACACCAGAATGCGGTGTGGCCGTGGATCACACTCAATTTTACGATACAACCTGGGAAGCGACATTGTGGGGATCACTCAATGAGGATACGACCTTTTATCTTACATTACACAAATAAACCACAAGGGAAACTTACTAAATGTGCATACCTATTTTTTTTGGAATGGTTTTAAAAGGTTGTTATGGTATAAACTGTTGTTATAGTTCAAATAGGCCTATAAAGCGAAAAAGACCTATGTTTTTTTTTTTCGAACTGACATAGCTCTAAGGGAGCGCTATAACACTTTGGATACACTTGCAGGCCTTAAAGCTGTGTTTTGAGGGGTGACACGCTTAAAGGGCCTGTTGGGTTCTGTAGAAATAATGCTTTAGTTGGGTTCTGTAGAAATAATGTTTTAGTTCACAACAAGTATTGTTTTCTCTTTTTATATGCCACTAATAAAATGTTATCAGAAAATTGTATGTAATGCTGTGGAGGGGGTTAGTCTAGATTGTTGCCGTCAAAAATGCTGCTTATTCAGTAGGAATAATTCACAGGCCTACAACTCACTCTTATGATTTGAAAAAGGCTCCAGATTCATAAAAGTAAAATTTGTGTGTGTATTATTACTTCAAACTGAAGGAAAAGCTCAAAAAATTGTTGTTTTTTTGGGAAAATGACAATTTTTGATGCACTACTGCCTTAAGAAGATACAATCCCCCAAACTTTTCTCACCAGATATGAAAAGACCAATGTTGGCTCTAATCAAATCCAAAAGGAAAATATTCTGAGACCCCTGGCAAGTTGACTTTTTGAGGGACAAAAATAGGTTCAAAATTACAATTTTACAAGCTCTGAAAACATGCTTTATTGCATGTTCTAAAAATAGCATAAGGGTGACATTTAAAACATTAAAATTTTGTCTCAAGTAAGGGCAAGGATGATACTTTGTAATGATATAGTTGATTTTGTGATAAAAGTTTGTAATTTGGCTGGGTGATTCTTTTAAAATAAGCAAAAAAACTGTTTTTGCAGCCCCAAAACTGGCCCAAAATGCCCAAAACACAAAATGGCCTGTTACTGTGGCAACGGGCAAAAGAAAAAAAAAATATTTCAATTTTTGTTACTTGCTTACCAAGTCCTTTCATATTAAAAAAAAAAAAAAAAATGCCGAGGACACTTATATGAAATATTTACGTGGACCCACTCTTAACACAACAAGAACGGCCTTATTTTGTCAGTATCATAAAATAGCTTTTCACTCTAATATCATAATTTAGGTAAATGAGGCCCGTGAGGCGGAAGTGAATTGCGGCCTATTTATAATGTGCAGGGGTCCAATCATTCGGGTAATTTTCTATCATGTTTGTCCAACAAGTTGTCAACCAGTTGAATTTGAGCAAAATGTGCATCTCTCACTCAAAATTATGGTCTCAGTGCACGACAAATTTCCCAAACCAGATGAACTGCGCGCATGTTTAGTCGTGTTGCACTTATCGACTTCAACGATGATAGCTTTTTACGAACGCGGAAATGAGAATGTAAGTCTTTGCCAAACACGACTGTATTCTATATTTAATTGTGCATGTCGTGTATTCTTGTCACGCAGTCCGCGCGCTAACGAGATGATTATATAGACCACCTCCCTAACTCACAGTCGTCTTTGAAAAGTTGATTCAGCGGTTTTTGTTTTCCTTATTTCTCTGCAACCTTTCAAAGGAAGATAATAACCAGCGATCGCAGAACGGCGTTTATCAACATACGCTTAACACAAACTACATGTACTTGCAGGCACGAAATTCCTTTGTGAAGCAGCGCTAATTAGATATGCAACGCAGGCCCGCGCAACTGCTGAATGGGTAGTTGACTATGTGAAGACGATATGCATATTCGAATAGTCGAATTTGCCCAAAAAACACGACCCATTTAAGCAAGTTTTCAGAGACGACTGTGCGAGTTAGGAAGCTGGACTAGTGTCTTTAGCGGCCGCACTGTGTGAAAAGAATACGCGACGCACAATATCAAATACAGTCGTCTTTTGCAAAGACTATAAGTAAAAACTATATATGCAGGAACCTCTACTTTTGTTTTCCTTTGACTTTGGCCAGATGGCATGAAGACAGCTTTATTTGTGGCAATTACGAGTCAATGTTAGAATGGACCACAAATAAAAGACAAAATAACCAACAAGTTCCATTCACTACTTACAAAAAAAACCACCATCTTGTTTGAAAACAAGATAGAATTTTATTAAATGTTCACAAATAACGCCGACGTACGCTGGACAAAAATGTAGACCTCAACTTCGATTCCACCTAGATAACACTTTACACTGTATATTTTGACAGTGTTTATCTCTATCTGCTCGCTGTGACTTCTCTGGAGCCAAACACAACTTGGCAACAAAGACTGCAAAAGTCTTCGATACGTAACCAGGGGCCAATTTCATAGAGCTGCTAAGCACAACAATTTGCTTAGCATGACAATTTGTCCTTGGCAAAAACAAGGTTACAGACCAAATTTTCACCTGATCTTTATTGTTCTGGATTGATAATCAGCCTTTTTTGTGCTTAGCATGAAAAACACGTTTAATTTTGGCTGGTAACCTGTTTTTAATGAGCAAGACTTTTTTGTGCTAAGCAAATTTTTTTGCTTAGCAGCTCTATGAAATTGGCCCCTGTTGTTATCACAAAATGAGCTAAAAGTCAGACTTTAGAAGAATTGAGATATTTATATTTCTGGTTTCTGCAGAACAAGAGCTTCCCAATGGTATCCAACAATGAGGGGCACTGAGCTCAGTAATGGAAATATGGAACTTATTCCAAGTGGTAAAACTGGTATTTTGAGAAAATAGGATTTACAAATCTCGCAGTTGTGTCACAGTCGACTCTTACAAACAGGAAAGAAAGGTTTTAGAGACGTTTGCATTGACCACCAAAATAGAGAAAATTAGCTCAGGAGTTACAGATTAAGGTTTACATGAAAACAGAAAATCGACTGCCTTTTGGCTTTGACCCTTTGTCTTGCAAAATGGCAATTTCTGGCTTTACAACAATTGAAGAATAGAACTGAGATATTGGGGCCGATTTTAATTAGGATTTTCACTGCTGTCAATAAAAAGCTCAATCCATGTGTATGGAACACGAAACAGGGCTTTGAATGAGATGCCACCAAATGGACTTTTAACCCATATGTGACCCGTCACCACAAAATGAGAATAAAGTCGCACAATGTGATTCAGAGATATGGCCATCCAAAGTCAAAATATGAAGGGGTGGTCAATTTTAAGATTTTGCATAATTTGGAAAGCCCAAGTCCTCCTCTACAATTCCCATTTTTGGGGTAAGATCAGATGATCGAAAACCTCTTAAATTACGTGATTTTGCGTAATTAGTGTTTGGATTAAAGTCCAATAGTGGTCTAATTAACACGGTAATTAAATATGCAAATCAGGTCCTCGTAAGTATCCCACGTTTTCGAAATGTTGATATTTTGCTGTTTATACAATAGTTTGTATGTGTGGAAAATTTCTAGAGGAAATAATGATTAGAACATAGCCTGCTCAACCGAACCTTACTTGTCCTGTTTTGTAATCTTTTGCGTGTTTTGTTCTGTTTTGTTCTTGCGTGTTTTCTCACAAACACGTTTTGTGCAACCCATGACTTTCTAGAGCGCTGTAAAAAGTATTTATCGCAAAACCCCCAAGTGTTATGTATCATTAGAAAGCTCTCTTTCTCAAGAATTTGAAAATACCAATATCTCAATTTTCAATATTTCAGACTTTACTCTCATTTTGTGGTGACAGGTCACATATTGTCTCATCATGCCTTTGCGCGACCTTAACGCCTGGAATTGTCTAATTTAAATGTGCCATATATTGGCACATTTAAATTAGGACTGCAGTCAATGCTTTAACGGTGTTATTTTGTAGAATAAATCCTTTCAAACATGATATTTCAACGTCGCGTTGTTTAACAATAAATCAACCAGATACCCCCTAGCAATGTTTAAGGCCCAAGTCCATCATAAGTCATCAACATTTTTGTCAAACCAGGCCTGCAGGACCAAGTCACCTCAAATCCAACAAAATTTGGGGTGGATTTTGATGGATTTGGGAAGGTTTCAAGGTTAGGGTTAATTATTCAAATCAGTTCTCTCTCTTTCCAAGACACTAGCTATTCTATTCCTGCATCTTTACATCTTCCGTCTTGCCATCTTGAGGCCCTTCCTCCACTTTCTCGTCATTGCTCCCCTCTGCCATCGACTCCTCCTCTTTGGGCTCAGATGCCTCTCTAGCCATCTTCTGATCCTCCCCGCCATCTCCAGGCCCCTCCTGCACTTTCTCATTGGTTACTTCGTCATTGCTCCCCTCCGCCATCGACTCCTCCTCTTTGGGCTCAGATGCCTCTCCAGCCATATTCTGATCCTCCCCGCCATCTTGAGGCGCCTCCCCCACTTTCTCATTGGTCGCTTTGTCGTTGCTCCCCTCCCCCATTGACTCCTCCTCTTTGGGGTCAGATGCCTCTCCAGCCGTCTTCTGATCTTCTCTGCGCTCTTGAGGCCCCTCTTTCACTTTCTCATCGGTCGCTTCATCGCTGCTTCCCTCTTGCATCGACTCTTCCTCTTTGGGCTCAGATACCTCTCCAGCTGCATGTCTGTCCTTAAGCATTCCAGGAGGCTCTGGCTGTTCCCGATCCACTGGCTTGGCCGGGCGTGGCTCGCGAGACACGGGGGGTTTAGCCAGCTTCGCTTGCATCTGTCTCTGGTACTACAAGAAAAAACAAACAATAACATAAAACCATCCTCTGTAAAATAAGGGTCCTTTTGAGATTGACACAAACTATACGATGAAATTTTCAGAGCCCCAAAGGTGATTTCAATCAAACCAAGTTCAAGTAAAAATTTCAAATTTATGAAGACTCCTTTATGAAATACTCTGACAAGATTCAGAGATTTCATTTTTCATTTTGTTTTTAAATTATACGCAATTACAAATTAATAAACAAAATTCATCAAAGACCTCAAAACATACAATGTAAATCTCAGTACTGGCCTTAATTTTGTTTTAACGCATCACCTAAATAAAATTACATATTTTCGTAGACATAAATAAAAACCTAAATAAAAAAGGTTCGAGTCAATTTCATCGACACTTCCATGAAAAATGTGGGAAATTAAATAGGTCAGGCGTAACCGGGAGACCAAACAAGGTGTTCTGTTAACACATCTCGCTTGTTTCTGTTATTATCCCATTAAGAATTCCGGGGGGATTCACCGATTGGTAAGGGTTGAATGACCAAATATAGGAAGGAAGTGAAATGTAGTTATCAAAAGCAAGAACTGATGAGTATGCGTAAAACATTTAAAGGTAGGATACACCATTGGTAATTGCTTGAATTATCATGAATGGGTAGATTTAGGGGGTTATATTTTATAGTAAATGTCGTTTAACTGACCTGTCCAAAGTTTTACAATCATGAATGCCGAGAAAAACGGCGTTTGTTTTCAACCGGTGTCGAGCAGTTATTCTTATGTTATTTGTGTTTTTTCGCGATCGCCGTCCGGCGATCACAAATTTGTCTTAAAAAAATATATATTTTTCAGAATTATTACAGGATATCTAGCGCAGTCATTTTGCTGGATGCCTAGAATCATTATTTACTTTCAGATGAGTAAGATATTTCTTAATAATTCGGTAGTAAATATTTTCGATATCTGCAAATGGTGTATCCTACCTTTAAATAGTAGGTGACAATAGCAATGTGGAAGGAAAATGTGGTGAAAAGTTATGACAGTTAGAGGTGTGAAGGCCATAGAGGACAACAGCATTGCATGCATGACGCAAATATGATTGCAAAATACTTCGTGAGACCAATTTTACAATATATTTTTTTACAACTGAACATGAAATGACCTTTGACACAACCATTGCAAGTTTACAAAAATGTATTCATGACCCAAGTTGGATTGCAATATGACCGCAAGTTTTCAAATGAGACAAATTTTACAATTCCAGCCTTTTGGGCAATTTGATATCAAATGATCTGTGACCTCAGTGGTTGACCTTTGACACAACCACGATATGAAGGTTACACTACATCTATGACCCAAGTTTGATCGGAATTTAACTTTCACTTTGCATGTAATAAAAACACTTTTTTCGAAACTTTAACCAAAATGGCACATGCAGACATACATACTGTACAAACAATGTTTCCCTTTATTCCTGTAGTGATAACCCTAACCCCATTACCTAGCGCTTACTCGAACGATCCAGGACCGAATTTGGAAAAAGAAACTGTCCTTCAAGGATTCTTTGTTCCTTTTTTTTTTAGTAGGTCAACCCTAGTAAAATGGAACAAAAAATTGCCCTAAGGGTCCTAATCTTTAATTTCCAGTAAACAAATACATTGCCACCCTACCACAAAGCAGCGCTGTTTCTGTCTGATTTTGCGTCGTTTCCTACGGGCACGTTTTTGGCGTAGTGCACTCACATGAGTTAGTCTGATAATGGAGGGAAATGGACTTTACTGTTCTTCTAAAAAACATCATCCCAAGCCACGAATACTGGAGTAAAGTCTGATCGCTGACTCTATGCTTAATTTACCCTAAAAGACTCTCACTGTCTCAGCTTTTCCCCCCTAAACCATGGAGGAACAAACCCCATACTCACTCACTCGATCCCCCACCCCCATGATGTTTAATGGAAGTAACCTCCGATGACACTATATAATATACCGATGTAATTTTCGAAGCCCGGAGAAAAAAATGGTGGTGCGTATCTAGAATACACTGAATGGAAGATACTTGGATTATCAGAACTTAGCTTGCTTTCCCTATAAATTAAACTCATCCCCACAAAAAATTTGTAGTTCAAAAAAAGTCTATGAAATATGACTATCTTCAGCAAGCAACTCGAACCCCAGTGGTAAGATCTATAACCAAACCCATTATACGGTACTAGTACTAGTTGGCTACTGTGTGAGACCTTATTCCTCCATGGTGAGACTGAGAGGGCGAAAAAAACTGTTTTTCAAAGTGCTTTAATGTACCTTTGGGCAATGTGTAACTAGTTGACTGAGCAATAACAATATATTTTAGCGTTATTGTTGAAAACCATGGTTGAAACTACTGAATAACCATGACGTAATTGTAAAGGGTGTAGAAACGCCCATTTACCTTTACCATGCTAGGGAAAAACTACGCGGGCCGTGCACCCGTGCAGTCATATGGAGCTTGACCTCGTCATGGGCTTTGTTATTTTCACACTCTTAGTGGTATAGTATTGTGTGTGCAAGCGCCACTGTACTATATTACAAGTACGAAGGTGATTATTTTCTGTAATAGAATTTGTTTAATCACACATCATATCTGGAGGACTTTGGAGCCCTTTGCAAAAAATAATGAGTGCTTGAACAAGTTTTTAACCAAAATAGACAACTCTATTTGTATGGCTAGTACAAAGGTAACTATAGTACATGATACAGTAGTAGTACTACTCAGTTTTGAAATACAAAATGTGGTCTGTATTTCTCACGACCTTCTTGTGCTGTGTTTTTGCAAGGTGTAAGGGCAGTGGCTGTGATCCGTTCAGAAGGCCTGCTGATGGATTCTTATGTTCTAATAACCAGTCTTCATCAGCTGCCAATTACCAAGGGTACGTGTGTATGAATAATGAGAGCCTGCAGTTACTAACAGGCGGGTCCGACCGATGCCCAAACAGGGAAGCATACTGCTGGCAGCCCTGCTCAGTCGAATACCCCTCTGCTGGGAGTACCTGTTCCACTTCCAAGCAAGCGACGTTTCCTCCCCACTCATCTCTTCCCAGCTGGTGTTTCAACCCACCCGGGAAGACATGCAGCTGGTACCGTGAATGCCTGAATGCGAAGCAACCATGCGGCGACTCAAAATACGACTATGCCCTGTCGTTCGGAGGGCACTTTTGCGAGGCCTTTGTCAAGACCTACCACACGTTTAGCAGTCGGGCCCAAGAGTGGATAGACGCTGTCCGCAGGTGTCTGCAAGTGAAGCTGGTATACATCCTTCGTCCTTGGGAATCTCTAAGCTGTCAGGAGATACAGGCAGCAGCGTTTGCATCCCACACCGGGTGTTACCTGTCCCCTGCCCCGGGAGCACCGTCCATTTGCTCCCTTGGAGCTCTCGACTGGTGGAGGGTATTCTGGACTATCAAGGGGGCCTTTGTCTCAGAAATGTACCAAACCATCAAGGGGTTCCTGGAAGTTACTGAGGGTTGCTTGCCTCAACTTGGATCCAAGATGCCCCGGGGCGAGATGCGTCAGCTACTCCGCTGTCGTGACACTCGGTGTTGTGTCGGATGTCGACACATCTGTGACTGACAACCTTGGCACCTTTGCACGAGAGTTTGCCGACAAAATTTTCAGGGAATTGAAATGGGACAGTAGCACTCTGAACTGGTATGCTTACACACGGGTTTCGACAAAGGCTTGGCACTCATCAGATTCAAATCGGTTGATATTACTTCTTGGAGACAAAGTGGCTCTAGGAATGGCACAGGCTACCGAGTCCTCCTCACCAACCAACTTGGAAGAAACTGTTAGAGGGCTTACAGCCGCTGCAGAATCGAGGTCCCTGGATGGCATCGTTAAGATCAAGTCTCTGAAAGCCTGCAGCAACCCAGAGTGTGACGATAGCTACATACAGATGGATATGGACACACAATCTGACCAATCCAGTGCAGCGATAACATCACTACATTTCTTGCTATGAATTTTTGGACTTTTTGTCATGCTTATCATATAAACAACCAATTGCTTCATATCACACGTCAAATTTAGAGGCAATTACAGAATATTATTAGACAAACAAAATAACTTACTTATGTAATCCCTGAGCATTTATAGTCAAAATCTGTCACCTGTTTATGCTATTAGGGCATGTTTTCCTGACCGTTACCAGTGACATGTTTCGGCGTTGGTCATTGGTTGAGTGTTGAGTGACGTCACTGTCCAGACCAAAACCGAACCAAGTCCAAAGGTCAGTAACGGTGCATTTCCAGATGGCGGAAATGTAAATTGTTTTGTTAAAGGGTCTATGTAATGTGTTTTTTAATACC
This sequence comes from Crossaster papposus, assembly GCA_037893245.1. Lineage (NCBI taxonomy): Eukaryota > Metazoa > Echinodermata > Asteroidea > Velatida > Solasteridae > Crossaster > Crossaster papposus. The sequence goes on from JBAIAA010001348.1 coordinate 48,124, forward strand.
TTAAATGAAAGATTTTATTTAAATGAGTGATTTCCAGAATGTAAAAGTTATTAATTGGATTAATAAATATGTTTTGGGGAAATGACCCCATACCGTACCTCATTAGCATATAACATTTGCATAATCGTGATGTACGTTTGGGAACTCATTGGCAGGCCAGTAGCTGAGATACAGCGGCCGTGCTGCTTCGCACAGGCACAATCGATGCAGAATCATTCATTCCACTGCAGTCAGTTCGATCATCGATTAGTTCATTAATCATAATGATGCACACATTCCCAACTGACCCGAGGTATCGGCGCGGTCCGGTCGACCAGATCAAAGTCGCCAGGTCTGACACCGAGCTCAATGTATATGCAGCGACCACTTCGAGCCAACCTACATGTATTTTGAGGAAATGTACAGGTCGTTTGGCATGAACACCAAAAGACTCTTAAAATCAATTGCTGTGCCAACAATGTTCCTGGGTACCCAAAAAAGGCAAAACACCTGCCAAGAAACGAAGAGATGATTCGCCTCCACGTTTTCACACGCCGTGGGTATACACGCAAGGAGAGAGGCGTAGTGATGACACGAGGACAGCGTACACGTGCAGTTTGTACATGCACTTACTGTAAGTGTGCATATGTTGATGTACATGTACTTTTTTTCGGGATCCTAAATTTACGTCATGAACAGCGCCACCATTTGTCAGTGTTTGGACAGGTTTAACTAAAGGGGGCTCATTACATTTTTGCTGATTAACACCAATTAATGTCATTTTATACTATTTTATCACCCCTTGAGATGTTACACACTAAAGCACATTTTAAACTATTGAACAGCACGTCTTCCAGAAAGGTCTGCATAGACCTTTAAATGGCGTGTATTTATACACGTCATTTAACAAAACAGTGTTGGGGGGGGGGAACTAGTTTATAATGCTAATTTTTAATACATATATTGTAAGTTTGTACTTATTTTAATGTCACCAAACTTACAAGCCCACAAGGTATTATCCAAAATTACGCCGGGACTGGCTGCAACTTTTTGACACTGTTTTCGGTTCAACGATTTTTGCGCGCATGTGTAAACATGTTTCTTGTAATATCAATTTGACGTCACAAACATGTTTCTGGTCACGGTTGCGAAAACATGCCCCTGATAAACTAATCTATGTAAACATGATTTTAACTTAATTTTTAATAGCAAACGTTGAGGGAAGCCCTTTTGGCACATATATTTTATTCTAGTCTTGAGTTTAAAAATAGTTTCAGATAAGGCCAAGTAACAAAAATAACATGTTGATCGTCCGGACTTTTTAAAAAGTTGGTGAGGGAGGCCCTTATTATTTGTTATTTTCAATTTTTTTCCAAGATGGCCGCCATGTCTAAGATAGCTGTCGTAACATATTTGAAGATGGTTTTATAGTGCCGTTTAAGTTATTAAGGTGCAATGTAGATCAACAAATGATTTTATATCATGCTGTTCACTTGTCAAGCAAGTTGCCAATATCACAAACAGTATTTTACAGCTTGAATGACAAGTGAATAGCAAGTGACACAAATAGAGCTGTGGTCTCTTGTGTGCATATATACCTGTACACATACAAAAGTGATGCGAATGTGTATGTAGTGCATAATAAAATTATGCAGTGATTGCATTGTGTGTTTCTGTGTCTATTTTGCTACATATTGTTATTCTTTTTAAGAGTTCTTATTTTGCTTTTGCTCCAAAGTTATTTTAATGGAGTCTAGTTGCATAAATGTGGGATAAAACGGCCATCTGATTTATATTTTTAGTTTAACAAGATAGTCGCAATGAGGATTTTCTCACAATTGCGTTGTGGAAATAGTAGGCCTAATAACATGCAAGAAACATGATGAAATTGCTCAATAAAAAATGAAGGATACGCTTGAAAATAGGTTTGAGAAGTAGGGCTCCGATATTTGTTTGTTTGATTTCAGTTTTTTGGTTTGTTTTAAATAACAAATAACAAAAAAATTGGTGCGGCGTCCAAAATCAGAGCGGGCGGGGACGATCAACATGTAATTTTGTGTACTTGGCCTAAGCATTCTTCACATAATTAGCATTCTCTGTTTCTACTTGCCCAACTCTGTCCAACATCCAAGACAAACACCAGGAACAAATTCAAATGTCACACTTTGTATTTCAACCTCTGAAATGACCCATATACCCATACACTGGTTTTCAGTTAAAGAAAACATGATTTGTTTGGTTGAATGGAATGAATGGGATCTTTGCTATTAGGATTTCCGTTCTGGAAATTTTTTTCACAGGGTTTGTCTTGGGTACATTGTTGTTGTTAATGCTAGACAAGCTGATGTTATGAAGTTTAATCACCAAAGAGCCAGGTGTAATGCTGCTCATCAATCTCTTTTTCATAGATTTCCCAGATTATGGAGGCGTTGCCGACATCTGTCCAAGACATGGTTGTTTTCGGGTTATCATCAAACTTGCTTAGACAATAATTATTGATCCTGTGTTCACATGATACTCTAATAAAAAATTGCTTAGAGTTTATATTTGTAATTTTTTTTTAGGTTTTCTAAAATTATCAATTACATATATTATCTATAAAATGCCGTCTGTGAGGATGCATATTTAAAAAAAAATGTTTTAAGTTTTAATTGTTTAAGTTTTTTATTCTACCTTGTCAATTGTTTGTATCATAGGAATGTCAGTTGTATTTTTATTGTTTTTATTTTACTTGATAGCATTTCAGGAGAGCAACTAGATAGTGATTAAGTTCACTGTTGGCTTTTCTTCAGGTGTGTTAATCAATATTGTTTTTGTTTAATTGTTAGGGTCTGTGAATAACTAAGATGATTGTATTGTTATTTGTGTCTTTACATGTATGTCTTTTTACCCGAGAAATAATAAATGAAATGAAATAAAAGAGGTTGTACCATTATCATAATTCTTCAAATACCACTATACTCTTGCTTGAAATGGAGTTACAACAAAAATAAGTCATGTGAATGATACATTTTGTATTCACTTTGTTGGTCATTTCTTAACATTTAAAAGTAGGATACACCATTTGCAGATATTGACAATTTTAGTGCCGAATTATTAAGAAATATCTTACTTGTTTGAAAGTAAATAATGATTCTAGGCATCCAGCAAAATGATTGCGCTAGATATCCTGTAATTGTTCCAAAAAAATTAATTGAAAAAAAAACCAACAAAAAAAGGATCGTGAAAAAAACAAGATCAACACCACTGCCCGACAATGGTTGAAAACGAACACTGTTTTTCTAGCATTTCTCAACATCCTTGATTGTAAAACTTATATATAGTTAAACGATATTTACTATAAAATACAACTCTCCCAAATCCACCCATTCATGATAATTCAAGCAATTAACAATGGTGTATCCTACCTTAAAATGCTAGCTTTTGAGAACAATTTTACATTGAGTCTAATGCATGTTGTGCCTGGTAAATGGCTAAAGTTTTTACAGGAAATATCTGTTTGCACTTTGTGACACCACTAATACAAAAATGGGTATAATTTTGCCAGGGATGGGGGAATGGGGGTAAGAGTTAAAAAGTTATGAGGAAAGGTCCAAACCTTGCTGAACCGGGTCAAACTTGGCATAATTGACCTAATGCTAACTGGCACATATCCACACGCCCCTTTAATAGGCAACCGTTCCGCGTTGATTTGTAATTCAGTGAGTGAGTGAGTGAGTTTTGGGTTTAACGCCGTACCGGCATCAGTGGCCATATTCACGGCGGGAATATGTACAAATATAAGACAAAGGTTAGTAATAAAAAACAATCAAGTGAACTTTGGAGAAACTTGGAGTCAGAAGGAGCAATTATCACACAGGAAAAGAATGAGAACGTTTCAAAAGAATGAAAGAACCATTGTATAGAAGTATAACGATAGACTGATTCTAGGCAGTTTTCGAGAAGAATCCCGTGGAAGGCGGGCCACGAAGGATCCCCCAGACACACGGCACCCTGTCTAAATGGGTCTCGCAAGGCTGTCGTTTCCCTTGCAGTTTAAGGGCCTTGGCCCCGCCAGTATGATTTGTAATTCATGTGATTGAACAGTATTTCACCAATTGCATTGATGCGATTCTACTGCGATGGGTCAATAAGCCAGTTTGGTATTCCAACTGTGCATCTATCTGCACTTAAAAATGTGACCATTTTTCTTCCGAGAAAAACAATTCATGTTATGCCTGCAAAAGCATGGCGGTTACCAGCAAGTTTAGAGTTTGTCGTGTTCTAAAGTAACATTTTTTTAAAAACGTTTCAACAGCAAAGTGTTTTCAGGTGTTTTGTGTGTCCAAACTTTTGTTCAAACAAAATTTTCCATCTTTTTGATTGCACAAAAAAATGCACAGAATACAAATGTAGTTACCACGTCCCCCATAGCCTCGTGTGCATTTATCATCTGCATTTATCCAAAGAAAACAATCGTTGAATCTGTTTGTGCATATGCGCAGTTTGAATACCGAAACTGGCTTATTGCTATAAAAAACAAAAATTGCAACTGATAATAGAGAGTTCTTGCTTCAGGAAGAAGTATGTGCTCTCTAAAATACGCATCCTTAACACACTTCCACATTAAAACCATTCAAGTCTTTTAGCTTTGAATATTCAATCTGGAGGTTACTTACCCCTTGCGATGCCTGCAGCATCCGTATCTTGTCCTGGTAGAAGTCGTAAACAAACTGAGCCATGTGTGGCATGTCCTCGATGACTAGAGGCATCTCGTAACGAGGTTCCTCAACCTGATGGGGGAAGAGAGTTTGAGAGTAACAAGCTTCATGTAAGGTATCTGGTATTCATAAGTACCTAAGACAATTTAGTCATTCCTGCTGCTAGAGTTTGACTGGATGGGGATTGTTAGGCAGTGAGTGAGCGAGTGAGTTTAGGGTTTAAAGCCGTGCCGGCATTAGTGGCCATATTCACGACGGGAATGTGTACAGATATAAGACAATAGGTAGTAATAAAAAACAATCAAGTGAACTGTGGAGAATAAAAAAACTTGGAGTCGGAAGGAACAATTATCACAAAAGAAAAGAATGAGAATGTTTCAAAAGAATGAAAGAACTATTGTATAGAAGTGTAACGATAGACTGATTATAGGCAGTTTTTCAGGAAAATGACGTTAGAGGCAGGCCATGGAGGATCCAGACACACGGCACCCTGTCTAAATGGGTCTCGAAAGGCCGGCCGTTTCCCTTGCAGTTTAAAGGCCCGGGCCCCGCTGGTATTTTCACAGGTCCACATACCCCCGGGTGATGAGGGGACAAATGATTGTTAGGCAGAGTTGTAGTCGAGTACTTTCCGAGTACCAGCTTAACGACCAGATACAAGTTACGATGGTTTGGTATGGATAAAGCTGCATAATACAGACACTGGACAGTAAATACTTTGCTCAATTAAAAACTCTGGACGATCAGAATCTTGAATAAATAAAGCTAGTAAGACAAAAACATTTGATAAGTACTCGACCGAGTACTTTCCGAGTACTTTCTGCTCCAAAACTTTGATTAAAAAATATTGTTATGCATCCAAAGTCCCAAGTTATATATATATTTTTTATCTAACACTGACTTCAGATTATGTACATTTGGGGACAGAGCTTTCTCTGCCATCACTCCTAGGTTGTGGAACCAACTTGACTCGTTTTTGAGAGAGAGAGAGAGAGAGAGTATTGATGCTTTTTAACCTGGGCATAAATTTAAACATTTGTCTTTCGAAAGGCGTTTTTATGATTTTACAAATATCTGCCCGATTCAATGTAAATGATTTTCTTTTAATTACATTTTGTATTCAAATTATATTTTGTGATTTAGATGGTGATATTTGCATTGATATTTGTTTTAAATTTTCTTAAAAATATTATTTACTTTTTAGTATCTGGGCTATTGTTTTCTGGGTTATGTATGTAAAACTGTTTTAATAATGTATTTCTATAATGTTTGTAAGATTTTAAAGTTTTTTTAAAATAGATTTAACCTTTTATCTGTAAGTGCCTTGGAGCATTGTTTTTCGATGGATTAGGCGCTATGATATATTATTATTATTATTATTCATTTGTCAATGTTTGTCATGATGATGATGATGATGATGATGATGATGATGATGATGATGATGTCTCACTTTGTTCACAACAAACAGCTCAATATTTGGTAGTAAACAAATTACTCAGAAAGTACTCAGAAAGTACTCAACTACAACACTGTAGTTAGGGTTAATTTGTAAACAGAGTGCATCGTGCACACTTACCTTCTTTGTTGATGGATATGTTTCACCCCGTGATACATACAGGTGAAGCTTCAACGATCTTTCAAGCAACTGTATCGCAGAGAGAGAAAAACTAAATTAATCGTTAATCCAAGTTATGAATTCTTCACAAATCCGCTAAGAGCTCAGTTGGCATGTCTTAGACCTCCTTGGGGTGTTTTGTTTCATGAGATATCCTCAAGTTTCAATTTTCTTTTATAAAGTCTGCAGAAAACAAGTTATTCATAAACTCCTGAGACAGTTTAGTCATTCCTATTGGTCAAGAGCCCGACACATTGGTTTGTTTAAACGACCGATAAAATGTGGTCCAGCCAGTTTTAAACGTTTTTCTAGTGTCACATTAAAGTTGGACTATGAAGTCTGATCCATGCCCCTTTCATTGGTTGAAACCTCCCACGGCATGCACAATACTATCAATGAGTCCGTATATTAATTGTTCTAATTAATGGTACATTTTTGATGAGGCACATATCATAAAATAGATGGATGGATGGATGGATGTTCCTCAAAAGACAAGGTAAAATTGTTGGGAAAAAAAAATTGTTTGGACTTTTCGACCAAAAGATATTTATGAGTGGGAATAAAAAAGTGGTTGGCCGGTTTATTTAACCAGTTCGCGCCAGATGACGTATATAAACGCAAAGTTTTTCCCAAAATTCAAAACGGATGACGCATAAACACCCCACGAGCAAGGCCAGAAAATTCTGTCAGCAGCAAGCAAGGCCGGAAATGCGTGGGTGTGCTTCCCGATACTATCGGCCTAAACCCGCCTCGGATCGAGTTTCGTTAAAAATAATCACGCGCGTCGGCTTGGTGATGTTAAAATAATCCCGGTGCAAACTGGTTAAAACCGGCTCATGGGGCGCGAACTGGTTAAAACCGGCTCATGGGCCTCAACATTGTTAATACCCCAGCCAAATGCGTCCCGGCCCATGAGCCAGTTTTAAACAAAATAGACATGCAAACTGAAATAGAGAAACATGATTTATTTGTTTGGGCTGTTTTGCAAACTAAGGCTGCATCCAATTATCTTGGATATTGGCTATTGTCTAGGTTTTCGTTCATTACAACTATGCGTAAGCAGGCTGACAATAGATGTAGCCGTAGCTTTGAAAGCCGGTTTCGCACACAGCCCTAGACTTGCTTGCTCACCAAGTTGAACGTCGGCGAGAGCTCATAGCAGTTCTGGAACAGTGACACCCTGGCAAACACATACAAGCCCAGACGAGCTCGAGACATGGCTACCACCAGTCGACGAACATCCCTGGGTAAATCACGAATGCCAAAAAAAATAAAAAAATCATAAGAACAGAGGCAATTTTTTTTTTTAATAATAGCTTTCTAATGGTATATAATATGTGATCTGCTCCAACGAAGTTGACAATTTTTGTTTTATAGATTTTGCTTTTTCAAATACTCCATGTTCTCGGCTTTAAAAAAACATGTACCGTTTACATGTACCTGTACCCTATCTAAATATGAGATGAACAGCCTTGAATTTGAGGAGATTGTACATTAATAGTTTGTGATTCAGGGAAACCCAAAACCTCAAAATGACCCGTCGTACCTGATATGGCCAACCACTCTAGTTCTGACCAATGACAGGAGGATGTAATCGTTCTGTTGGCCCTGGAACCTATCCACTGTAGTCACCTGAAAATAAAAACAGGCCAATCATTCCATTAGAAAATCATTCAATTTTTTGAGAAACCTTTGAGGGGGAGGGGGGGGGGGGGGGGGGGCGAGGGGACAAGGCAGTAAACCACACAGGATACACATGTGAGTTGAACTCTGCGAGGGTCATTTCGTGTCAATTCAACACGCTGTTGGACTCGACCCTCACAGATTGAAATGATATTTGGTGTTATGATTGGCATATATGAGAAACCCCCAAAACCTATTATTTTTTATTTGGCTCGTTAGTTTTTGAGATCTAGGTCAGTGAACTGTAGACAAATTAGCACGACCTCCAAACTTTAAATACTTATATAGAAAAAGATTTAGCACCCACAGGGCCAAGTTGTACATCATTGTAAAGCTCTGTGAAGGGTTTTTCACAAAATATAAAGAAAGGTATTTATGAATGAGAAAAAATATGTGGTTGGCCGATTAAACGTACATTTAAAACTGGCTCATGGGCCTGAACATTGTTAATGCCCTCCTCTGTGGCTCGGAAATTATTGCGTTCAGGCCTGGGAGACGGTTTTTAAACGTACGTTTAAAACCGGCGAACCACATATTTATTCCCTCAACAAAATATTGAAAGTGAGGCTAGAATGGTCTAGCATCATCCCTTTCAACAGTTCACAATTTATAAAATACATTAAGGGAACACGACCAAAAAGGCCTCCTGAATAAGGTTCATTGTGGGCAATTCCATGGCTGAAAAGTGGAACAATTATGAAATCTTTTAAACTACAAGCATCACAACAACAAATGTGGTCTCAAATTATAAAAGGGGACGAGAGCTTTCGAAATGCAACAGTACACTTCGACACGGGCTTTAACCAGTTTGCGCCGGAATTATTTTAACATTACCGAGCTCAGGTGCGTGATTATTTCTAACAAAACTTGATCCGAGGCGGGTTCAGGCCGATGGTACCGTGAAGCAAACCCACGCATTTCCGGCCTGTGACATGTTTATGCGTCATCCATTTTGAATCTGGGGAAAACTTTGTGTGTATATACGTCATCCGGCGCGAACTGGTTAAAACACATTTCATTCTTGTCAATTTTAGGAGCGATAAGCAATGTACGGGATTCTTCATTTTTTTGGACCCATGTTGACTACCTTGCTTGGCTGGCCAATCAGAGGATTGCTGGCACATCGCTGATTGATGACATCACGAATCAGGTGCTTCTGCCCATTGTAGGTCGTCAGAATGCTGATTTTCTCAGCTGGATATCCCAGAAGCCTCATGTACATGAAGACCGCCACCACATACTCTGCTTCAGCCAGGTTCTACAACAATTATTAACAGCAAAAATGGAAGAAAAACAGTTAATTGAGCCAGCAATGAGATCTAATGAGAAATCTTTAGATGTGAACAAGTGAACATTGCTGTTGGTGGCTTGCGACTCAGAATGCATCAAAACAGCTTGCATACTGTGGTCCAGTAACCACGGCTGTTCACACTGACCATTTTCCAAACCCCAGCTTAGGCTTCGTCTCCATTACCAGTGCCAAACTGCATGAATAAAGCCGCAGACGGAGATGATGCTGGGATTTGAAAAACGGCCATTGCTTCATATCAAATATCTATTATCAATTGAAAAACTAAGAGAGCCTTGTTTAATAATGTTTCATATTCAAAGACCATTTGCCTTTGGGAATGTTATGAATTAATTGTCAACCGAAAAACCACCCAGCTACATGTTCGCAGAAAGACCTTACCATTTGGCCCGTTCTATTATAATATAGGGGGTTGGTCAACCTTTATATCGTAAAAATTAATCAAACAGAAAATCTACCTGACCAAAATACATCGTTCCACTAGGTGTTATATAATCATGACCTCATAACTCCTATTTTGTATAATACCTTATTTCATATATAAAAAATCAACTAACAATATTTTTTTTTTAATTTATGCATCTTGACCACCCCTTGTATACTAATAAATTGTTCTGAATGGCGCAAGTATCAGTTGCTATGTAGTTTTCTATGCAGAATGCACACGTATGGATACATGATGCGACTCGGCGTCCCTGCCTACTACACATGCGCAGTCGAGTCGTGGGTAGGCATACACCGAGTTACGGGGACACTTTCTTTTGTTTGAAAAAATCTGACTGAGTTGTAGAGACATTTTCGTGTCCCCATAACATTTTGGGTCTCCAGTAAAGGGGTCTAGAGTTAGAATTGGGTTTAGGTGGAAGGAATTTTCAGAGTTTGAGTTTAGAAAGATTTTCCTTAACTAGTTCGCGCCGGGATCACCGAGCAGAGGCGCGGGATTATTTTTAACAAAACTCGATCCGCCAATCAGCAATCACAGAACTGCGATCATCAACACGTAATACACACACGCACGAAATCCGCAGCGCTATTTAGATATGCAACGCAGGCCAGCGCGACTGCCGAATAGGTAGTTTACTGCGTAAAAATGCTCTGTCTGTGCAAATGGTCAAATTTGCATAAAACAATAACGTTTTGCATGAAAAGATCATCCATTTAAGAGAGTTTGCAAAGGTGACTGTGTGAGTTAATAGGGAGCTGGAATAATCGTGTTGTTAGTGGGCGCACTGTATGAAAAGAATACATGACGTGTTACGTGTACAATTAAATACAGTCGTCTTTGGCAAAGACATAACACTGCGTAACGCAAACTTCAAGCAAAAAGCAGTTTATTTCTCAACAAAACAGCCATAAAGTGACACAACGCAATGACTGGTGGGCCTACCTGATAGAAGTAAGGGTTGGGCTCCGATTCCCCGACACCATTGAAGTCTTCCACGTTGACGAGCTGAAAGTCGAACTGGAAGCCAGGGTTGGTCATGTGAAACTCTGACGTCAGGTGGACATGGGGAAGGTTGCCCAGCTTCTTGTACCTCCAGTTGTACAGTGTGGCAATGCTATACAGACATCACAGGAAATTGTGACAATAAATATATAAAAATCCTGAAGAGATGATCACTATACAATTGTTGACTGCAAGTGTTGACCTGGTCATCCAGGTTCAACCTGTGACCTACCTGGGCCTGGCATTACCCCCGGGCATCCAGATCCACTTTTCCCTAAATGACCTCTGACCCCAGCTGATCCTGGCTCTACCCTGGGCATCAAGGTCCACCCTCCCTAAATGCCATCTGACCTACCAGGGCCTGGTATTACCCTGGGCATCCAGGTCCATCCTCCCTAAATGACCTCTGACCTACTTGATCCTGGCTCTACCCTGGGCATCCAGGCTCACCCTCCCTAAATGACCTCTGACCTACTTGACCCTGGCTCTACCCTGGGCATCCAGGTCCACCCTCCCTGAATGCCATCTGACCTACCTGGGCCTGGCTCTACCCTGGGCATCCAGGTCTACTGTGGGCACCCCCAGGCGGACAAAGCGTGTGAATAGAGACTGTTCCATGTTGGAGTACTTCTGGAAGGCCATGTTCTTGATGACAGGCGGCAGCTGGTGATGGTCCCCAATCATGATCCAGCGCTTCAAACGACTGAAACCGTCTTCAGGATTCTGCAACAGAGCAGAATAAAAAGTCTCAATATCATCAACTTTTGGTTCACGGGCAATGGCCCTTGGTGGTGGGGAGAGTAATTGCCATTATCACCTACTATAATTGCAAGTTGTAAAAATTCTCAATGCTGTGGATTGTAATGGCCTCGTTGAATTAGTTGGAGCGTTGAATTTGTAGTCTGTGTGTAATTCTACAGATTGTAGGTTTGAACCCAATACTGCGTGTGCCCTTGGGCAAGGCACTTTGTCGCTCATTGCTTCTCCCCACCCAGAACCAAAATGGCTACTTGTGAGGGCAGAGATGGTTATTGTGGATGATTTTTATTAGATGCCTTGCGTTAAAAACTGGCGTGGGGTAGTGGTTCTTATGTTCTTATGAAATTATCTTTTTTTCGGAACATTTACAGGATATCTAGCGCAATCATTTTGCTGGATGCCTACAATCATTATTTACTTAAAATAAGTAAGATATTTCTTGATAATTCTGTAGTAAATTTGTTCGATATCTGCAAATGGTGTATCCTACCTTTAAAGGAGCTACCTATTATTATTATTTGTTACTTAGTGTGTATATGTTCACTGTTCTAACATGGGAGGGCACTTTGGTCTCCATTTTCCGAGCCGAGTGGACAGGGCAAAACACACAGTGAAGATACAATGACCTGGGGCCAATTTCATAAAACATGTAAGCCCAAAACTGTGCTTAGCACAAAAACAATCTTGCTGAGTAAAAACAGGTTACCAGCCAAAACTCCAGCTGAATACCAGTCACAAACAATAAACAACACCTGAAAATGTTGCTTGTAACCCTGTTTTTGCTAACCCTAACCCTCCAGGGTATTTTGGCTAGAAACCCTGCCAGACGCAACAGATTGCATACTTTGTCACATAGACTTGTGTGCAGAGTCCAGCAAGGTCAAGCAGTCACCACAGATGGACTGTGCTGGATCTAGCAGGGTTAGGGCAAAGGAAGAATGTTCATACTAAGCAAATGTTTGTGCTTACACGTTTTATGAAATTGGCCCCAGGTAAGAATACACACTACGTTACATACCTGTAGCAATAGTGGAATAAAGGTTTCAATCTCCAGAATCTGGGCAGACTCCTCCATCAGGATGTTGTCATACTGAAATAAGAAAAGATTTGGACAGGTCAAAGGTAATTAGGATAGGTCAAAGGTAATTAGGACAGGTCAAAGGAGATTAGGACAGGTCAAAGGAGATTAGGACAGGTCAAAGGAGATTAGGACAGGTCAAAGGAGATTAGGACAGGTCAAAGGAGATTAGGACAGGTCAAAGGAGATTAGGACAGGTCAAAGGTAATTAGGACAGGTCAAAGGTAATTAGGACAGGTCAAAGGTAATTAGGACAGGTCAAAGGTAATTAGGACAGGTCAAAGGTAATTAGGACAGGTCAAAGGTAATTAGGACAGGTCAAAGGTAATTAAGACAGGTCAAAGGTAATTAGAACAAAAACGCAATAGCTGGGAAAAATAATCAGCAATTGTGTAGTTAGGAACCCATCTTTACTAGTTGATAATGTTACAGGCAAAAGTGTTTATCATTTCAAAATAACTTCAGCAACCTAAAGCAGACTTATCCGAATTCCAATGACACTATTTTTGTTTTGATACTGCGAAGCACACGCACGCATTTCCGGCCTTGCTCGCTGCCGACAGACATTTCCGGCCTTGCTCGTAACGTGTTTATGCGTCATCCGTTTTGAATCTGGAGAAACCTTTGCATGTATATACATCCTCCGGCACGAACTGGTTAACAACAAGCTTTCCTTTAAGGTATGTTTCAATAAGTTTGATTAAAATCTGAAAAAGGTATAGCACTTTCAAATTTCATGACAGAAAAGTTGAAATAGCGAAAACGGTCTATAAAAGGTAACAAACCAAATCAAATATTTTAAGAAGATATTGTACTAACAAACTCCTCAGCAACATTATCAGTCAAAGGGAGTTGGTTCTTGAAACTTCACACATTTTATTCAGCACACTTGACATAATAATTAGGTTGAATATTTGGTATTCAAAAAATGGGAAATGCCGAGAAGCGTCAGGTTTGACCAGAGCCGGTCACAATTGATTAACTGCAGGAAGGTATGTGAAGAATGTTAAACCGAGAAAAGCACCAACTTCAAGGAAAACACAAAGTAATTTACTGTTTCATGAACTGCTTTTATTAGTAACCCTGTCCATCTGTAGGTAAAGCTGGGTTCAAGTCTGGCCCAGGGCTATAGTGCGTGTGCCCTTGGGCAAGGCACTTTGTCACTTATTGCTCTTCTCCACCCAGGAGTAAAATGGTTACTTGTGAGGGCAGAGATGGTTGTTATTAGCTGCTTTGCGCTGAAACCGGCAGCATCAAGCTGTAGACTCCCCAGGGAGCTGAGATGGTATTTGGAATGTTTCGTGGGCCCAATGACCGATGATGGGCCCTGATGATACAGTGCATAGGGACTTTACGGTGATATGCACTATAGGCATGCAACTTCAAAGTAAACAAAAAAGCCCCTTAGACAAAAACGTAAAAGACTCTCAGACAAAAATGTAAAAGACTCTCAGACAAAAACGTAAAAGACTCTCAGACAAAAACGTAAAAGACTCTCAGACAAAAACGTAAAAGACTCTCAGACAAAAACGTAAAAGACTCTGACAAAAACAGAAAAGACTCTGACAAAAACGTAAAGGACTCTCAGACAAAAACGTAAAGGACTCTCAGACAAAAACGTAAAAGACTCTCAGACAAAAACGTAAAAGACTCTCAGACAAAAACGTAAAAGACTCTCAGACAAAAACGTAAAGGACTCTCAGTCAAAAACGTAAAGGACTCTCAGTCAAAAACGTAAAGGACTCTCAGACAAAAACGTAAAGGACTCTCAGACAAAAACGTAAAGGACTCTCAGTCAAAAACGTAAAGGACTCTCAGTCAAAAACGTAAAGGACTCTCAGTCAAAAACGTAAAGGACTCTCAGTCAAAAACGTAAAGGACTCTCAGACAAAAACGTAATGGACTCTCAGACAAAAACGTAAAGGACTCTCAGACAAAAACGTAAAGGACTCTCAGACAAAAACGTAAAGGACTCTCAGTCAAAAACGTAAAGGACTCTCAGACAAAAACGTAAAGGACTCTCAGACAAAAACGTAAAGGACTCTCAGACAAAAACGTAAAGGACTCTCAGACAAAAACGTAAAAGACTCTCAGACAAAAACGTAAAAGACTCTGACAAAAACAGAAAAGACTCTGACAAAAACGTAAAGGACTCTCAGACAAAAACGTAAAGGACTCTCAGACAAAAACGTAAAAGACTCTCAGACAAAAACGTAAAAGACTCTCAGACAAAAACGTAAAAGACTCTCAGACAAAAACGTAAAGGACTCTCAGTCAAAAACGTAAAGGACTCTCAGTCAAAAACGTAAAGGACTCTCAGACAAAAACGTAAAGGACTCTCAGACAAAAACGTAAAGGACTCTCAGTCAAAAACGTAAAGGACTCTCAGTCAAAAACGTAAAGGACTCTCAGTCAAAAACGTAAAGGACTCTCAGTCAAAAACGTAAAGGACTCTCAGACAAAAACGTAATGGACTCTCAGACAAAAACGTAAAGGACTCTCAGACAAAAACGTAAAGGACTCTCAGACAAAAACGTAAAGGACTCTCAGTCAAAAACGTAAAGGACTCTCAGACAAAAACGTAAAGGACTCTCAGACAAAAACGTAAAGGACTCTCAGACAAAAACGTAAAGGACTCTCAGACAAAAACGTAAAGGACTCTCAGACAAAAACGTAAAGGACTCTCAGACAAAAACGTAAAGGACTCTCAGACAAAAACGTAAGGGACTCTCAGTCAAAAACGTAAAGGACTCTCAGACAAAAACGTAAAGGACTCTCAGACAAAAACGTAAAAGACTCTCTGCAACAATTTTCATTTTCTTGTGGCTGCTCACCTGGAAGTTCATATTGACCAAGTCATGTCTCTTGAGAGCGGCATGCGTGCAGGTCATGGCGATAATCTTAGCTTCCTTGATCATTAGGTATTTGGACCGATCCACCCCGCTACGTAACAACTCAAAGGCACGGAACTCCTGAAAACAATAAAACAAGGGGTAGAATGCATAAAATGATAACTTGGACGTCAGAGCCAGAGATGAAAAAAATGCCCCAAAATATTGGCTGCGTGTTTAATATACAGTGCATCTAAACAAAATGCAAACAAAAAACAACAGAATGCCACACATAGAATTTATAACCAACACAGATAATATACACTGCCAAAAAATGATTTTCTTACATTTCTTGATACAAGAGAATAATTTGTGTCCCTATAATTTTTTTCTAGGGGAGGCAAGAAAATGTTTCTTGAAATAAGATTGTTTTTTCTTGTTTTAAGAATACCATTTTTAGCAGTGTACAGGTATGTATGGTTTGAAAAATATACCTTTCCACTTTAAAATGAGACATCAAACACCCAAATCTGATATTTTTGACAGAGTGATGAATAATTTTAAAAGAGAGGTAAAATTGACCATGGGGGCAAGTTTTCAATTTTAGGCATTGGGACAACGGTAGCCTACTTTGCCTATGTTTGGATAATTGCCTGGCCTACACTGTAAAACTGTCTTTAGTGAGTAAACAAAATTCATATTTGTAAACATGTTTAATTACATGCTAAATATGAATATAGATAGCATGAAAGCATGAATATAGATAGCACGAATATAGATAGCATGAATATAAATAGTGTTTAGCCATTGAACACTAATGTTTAGAAATTGAACACGTGCATTTAACTGTTAACAGCTCATTCACATTGCAACACTTGGTCCTATGGTCAATTTGACTTCAAAAGTATTATATGTTTGATGTTTTATTTTAACTAGTTCGCGCCGGATGACGTATAGCCTGGAAATGCGTGGGTGTGCTTCCTGGTACCATCGGTACCAGGCTCGGTGATATTAAAATAATCCCGGCGCGAACTGGTTAAAGTAGAAAGGTGTATCTTTCAAATCATATCTATATAATCAATGTTATTCTACGTGTGGCTTCCGTTATTATTTGTTTCCATTTTTTTTTGGACACACTGTACATGTCCATCACAGTACTGTACAGTAAACCTCGTGCCCAATTTCAAGATACCGCCTTCCGTTTTATTTCTTAGGTAATGTGAAAAAAAGTTCAGTGTTTCCTAAATTAAAAAGTCTGAATTAAGGTTAGAGTATCTGACTCATCAATCAACAAGTTCACCTCTGTTCTTAATTGGGAAAGTCGAGGGAAAACTCCAAGCATAACATTAACCTTATTCCACAGTGCACCATTTCCCTCACATAAGTTGGAAACAAATGTGCATTATCGTCTATTTCTTCCAACAATGCCATGAGGGGAGTCTCGTAGTTTTTCTGCATTTCAGAGGAACGTTTTTTTGCTACAAATATACTCCAGTGTAAAAATTCATTTCAATTCACCGAATATATCAAACCGGTATGATTTACAAAATAAATTTAAAAAAATTTAAATCTGCTTCATACCTCCACCTGCTGAAAAATCTTCTTTAAATGGCGGTAGCATCCCTAAAGAAAGTAAGAAAACAAATTGTCCGTCATTAGTTTCTTCTGTCAGACGTGGACCAAGTCGTGGACCAAGTCGTGGACCAAGTCGTGGACCAAGTCGTGGACCAAGTCGCGGACCAAGACGCGGACCAAGACGCGGACCAAGACGCGGACCAAGACGCGGACCAAGACGCGAACCAAGACGCGGACCAAGACGCGGACCAAGACGGGGACCAAGACGCGGACCAAGACGCGGACCAAGACGCGGACCAAGACGCGGACCAAGACGCGGACCAAGACGCGGACCAAGACGCGGACCAAGACGCGGACCAAGACGCGGACCAAGACGCGGACCAAGACGCGGACCAAGACGCGGACCAAGTCGCGGACCAAGACGCGGACCAAGACGCGGACCAAGACGCGGACCAAGACGCGGACCAAGACGCGGACCAAGACGCGGACCAAGACGCGGACCAAGACGCAGACCAAGATGCGGACCAAGACGTGGACCAAGATAGTGCACAGCGTGACTTAATACACCGTTTTGTAGAGCCGGTCACAAATGCTATATTAGAAATGTAGGTTAGTAACTAACTCTTAACGGGAAAATTTAGGATAGCAAAGATGGCAAGGCATACTGTCAAAAGTCTAATAACTTGTCCTACCTCAGCTATGTCCATATCTTCTTCAAATGTCTGTCCCTTGAAGACAGGCTATGAGAGAAAAGTTTTTAAAAAAATATTACCAATAATAATTGTTTTAATTTTTTATTTGGGAAACTGCTGAATGGTAATGACATTTATGAAACATATTTTGTTGGGTTGTGGAAAACGCATTTTTTTGCAAGAATCAACAAGATCTTGCTGAAGAAGTTTAGTATTTGATAACTCGAAACTGCACAGCGTAAAGAATTTGCATGCAGCAACGGATATTATGGGCTACTGGGGTAATTGACTGTTAAGGGAAGACGTACTTATCCAACTGGCGGGTAACCGGCGGGTCACCGGCGGGTCACCGGCGGTTCATTTTCTCTGGACAATCAGCCTTACCTCAGAGGGTTATGCATGACTCTGTCTGGCAGTAGGGGTTCTTGCAGGGCAAACAAAAAGACCAATTTGTCCCGGCTTATCTCTCTGGTAGACACCATGGATGTATTCAGATACAGTTTATATCAAAGTTGTGGTTTCTATTGAACACCATGCTGGCTCTTTCGAATTAATCCCCCTGGGGTAGTTGGCTTGATTTTTAATGAGCCCATGGGCCAGGCTGGATGACATCTTTTTGCATATACCAATATTTATGACGTAGGCTCATTCTTTTCTAAACGCTCAGACACAGGAAAACCGCTTGTAATCGCTGGTTACGCGCTGGTTACCCGCCAGTTGGATAAGTACGTCTTTTCTAAAGTACTGTACATAACAGTCAAGAGACTTTACT
The DNA here is from genome assembly GCA_037893245.1 of Crossaster papposus. NCBI lineage: Eukaryota > Metazoa > Echinodermata > Asteroidea > Velatida > Solasteridae > Crossaster > Crossaster papposus. The sequence goes on from JBAIAA010001348.1 coordinate 66,564, forward strand.
CATTGAGAAAGAGAACATGGGACTTATAAATAGGATTTTAAAAAAAATACAATAGCATCAGACTACAACAAAAATACAACTTTAAGAATAAAATAACACTATAGTCATGTGTGCATGTGCAAACAATATTTTGGGGGAGTGAATATTTAAACCGGCAAAAAGCTATTTGAGTATTCGGTTAATGATCAAATATTTGAATACAGTCAACTCTCGTTAATAATACAAAAACTGTTAATACAAACCCTGGTTATAGCAAACATCAGGCCCTAGTCCCGACTCTGCATTTATGTGCACAGTGATCAATGGGACCGACACTCCACTTAATTAATACAGCATTCTAAAAGAACAAACATTTTTGCTAGGTCCAGCTAAGTTTGTATTAATGAAAGTGGACTGTATTCAGTATACAGGTATCATCACCTTCTTAAAAAAATGGCCTAAGTCACATTTTGAAGAAAATTATTATTTGGCCTAAGTCATCTCTTCATGAGGCTATCCACCTTTGTTAATTAACCCTGCGACGTGCCACCGAACCTTTTTTTCAAAGTCGCTTCGCCGTAAAAAAACAATTACTATTTTATCCTGTGTTAAAAAAATCCCATATTACATGTATTCCTTCCTTGTTCAAAGCAAGCCAAATAGCATGGTAAGTGCCACTTGAACCCTGGTTGAACCGGTGACCCAGCTTTTTGCAAAGCAAAGGCTGCCCCACGAGTATCCCATTACATTGTGTACATAAAGGGTCTTTAAGGTCTGGATTTTACCACCAGACCTTCCCAAGCAATCAATCGTGCTATTGTTGCCTTGCCTTATTCAACAACACCAGCTGGTTTCTGGGTGTCTGGCCTGTGGAAAAAAGCTGTGTTGACATATAAAGCCATAAAACCGAACAGCATGGGGGTATTAAAAAAAATACAAGCGACTTAAAAAAAAAGTACGGACGCGCGTTAAAGTAAAAAAAAAATGTCGCACGTCACAAGGTTAAATGTCATATTGTGCTGAATTGAACATATTCATGCTGCTTATACCCAGTTAGTATAACGGCCTAAGTCAAGCGTGTGACTTATAGGCCGTTTTTACTTTTTGGCCCTTTTCTCAAATCTTGAAAATATGACTTAGGCCATTATTTTAAGAAGGTGACGATATTCGAGACAGCCATAGATTCAATATAAATGGAAGGTCACGATAGTGACTCCAAGTTCAACTCTGTCCTGCAGCACCGTGTCATACCTGGGGAGCATTCTCAAAGTACTTGTGGAAGGGGAAATGTTCTTGGATAACTTGAGCGCTTCCTCCATGGCTTCCTGCGGTGGGCTTCACTCGACTCAAGAACTTCTCCCATCTTGCAATCACCTGGGGACGAAGCCAATCAAAAACAAGAAACTTACATTTTTTTCCTGGCAAATTCCCTAGCATTTTACATTGAAGATGTCACAGCCACAGAGTTGTAACGAGTCACTGATTTTGACATTTTAAAGAAGTGACTTAGGTCGAGTTGAGTGATTAGGTCAAGAAGATCAAGAATGTTGAGTCTAGTCGAGTTGAGTCGAGTATTTAGTTTGAGTCACAACTATT